>QPKB01000322.1:0-43937 GCA_003546025.1 Camphora micrantha
TTCGGGATTGCTGAGGAGCCTTGCCTTTATCTTTCTGGAGACTTTCGGCAAAGGATGCTATTTCTTTCTCCTTTTCTTCGTTTTCATCTTTGTACATCTGCGAGTCTGCAAAATGGACTTCTTTGCCTTTGAAAGGCTTTTTGTCCGCAATACCATACCAAGCCGTCGTCGCCAAGAAACTTGATGCACTGATGAAGAGTGAAGGAACAACACCACTCTCGTGTATCCAGTGCGTCCGAGAAGGATGTTGTAGCATGAGGGGTCTTTATTGCATATACAGTACTTCGGAAGATAGATCACCGATTGCCCAACTTGAACCCTAATTCTTGCCGATAGGCCTCTGAGTGCTTCCATCGTATCCAAAATAGACACGATTGACTCAGCTTGCTAGCGGGATGGCTACTCTTCGAGTGCCGAATTAGAGATTAGGTTGAGGCAGACCAGATCGATCTGTACTCTGTGTATCGCATCTCTTTTATGTACCGTAAAGTATTAAGGCCGCGTTGTGCTTTTTTTCGCCTAGTAGGAGTCTTCCTTAGTGGAGGCGGATAGTTGCACTTGCTGCTTTTTGAACTGAGACAATCATTGCAAATCCCTCAGTCTTCTTCTTTGCTCCTTTTGAGAGTATTTGATTTTTTAACCCATAGTCCATTTCAATTTGTAGACTTGTGGGCAGGCTTGTCCGACTCCACATTTATTCTTTGCAGTTCTGAAATGAGACTATCACGAGTTTGGGGAGACATTCGTAATAAGTCTAGGATGTGCAGACGTGCAGGTATGTGTCTAAAGTGCTCAATCAAGTCATACTTGAAAGCCTCCTTAGGGCCTGCATTTTCATTAATGTTGCCACTTGGGGCGCGTTTACATTCTGTCCCGAAGGATTTACATAAGAAGAAGAAGTTAGATTGTAGTTTTTGTGGTAATCCCGGCCAGAGCGGGTACCTTTACCAACTTCGAGAGCTTCTGGAGACGGTTCTTCATTCGGAAGTCCACCCTCGGGATTGAGGGGCTGATCCTTTTCATTTGCTGAAGATGCTTCCGTGTCAACCTTACCATCCTCAGTGATTGCATTGCATGGAGCATTTTCCTGGAACAAGTCCTGAACAGCGTCCAGCAATTTGTCTTCTTTGTTTACAATTTCATCGGTTCAGACATCACCCATGAGGTTGGGCATCCGGGACCAGTTGACTGGTAGACTTCATCGGTAGAGACGTCTTCAAGTAGTCAGCCAGAAGAGGCTGTACTCTATGTGACAGTCTCGAAAGACGAAGGTTGAGAGATCCATTTCCGAGCAGTAATATCAAGAATGCTACTCTGATGTAGTATGGGAGTTTGTCGACGCGGAGATGAAGCCTCCAGACCGCTGTCCGTTCGAACTATCGCATGCAACAATAAAAAACGTCTCCGAAGGATTGTTGGGAGTCAGATTCATCCTCTGATTAAGGGGATCATCCACCCGAGCAGTTTCTTCATTTTCAGGATTTACTGGAGGGACTCCTGTAGATAGATTTTCCGGGACCACCGGTTCTAGGATTACGATGAAGCTGATTGATGTGATCTTGTTCCTTGCTCTATGGCAAGACGCTGCAGATCCTTGCTAATTCTTCGAGATCAGGCATAGGGGCCAGATCTTCTTCTCATCTATCCTTGTAGTTCCTCCTGATCGGGTTCTACCGGGCATTGGCAGGTGCTGTGTCACAGCATTTTCCTGAACAACCTCTTGGTCTCTCTTCATCATCAGACCAAGATCCCGTGGTTGTAAAGGGTTATACCAGATCACCGACATGAGGTGGGATTCGGGGATCCATTCCTCGTCGGAAGGTAATTCTCCTATCGAGGATTCCTCCCATTCATCGGTGTCACTGCGGTGTCACTGGACTCGTACCCATCCATGGGAATCCAATTACTGAATTGCAAGAGTATAATGCCCCTGCATGTCTTCAGTCTTTAGTAGTAAGGCATGAAATCACGATGGGTGAATTTCCTTGTCGCCTCGAATTCTCGGAAGGAGACTTTTCTGCTGCCTTCCATGAAGGTGGGAATTTCTGTCTTTTCAGAACTTCTTGTTTGGTTGCAGTTTCATCCTGTTGTTTAAGCTTTGCGGAGTTGTCTCCATGGCTTGCCTTCGCCTGTCGAGCGGTCGGCTTTTTTTGACGATCTCCCAGTTTTCATCTTCCAGAGATCGGGATGTACCCATATGGGCTGTCCATCTGGTGTTGGGCACGGGACTAGCTCTTGGGATGTTTGAGCCATTTTTATCACCTTGAAGGAAGTAGTGACCTTCTTCTTTGGTGACTTTTGTGTTTGTCCATATGACACCATGTTGACGGAGGCAGACCCATAGTTTTTGTCAAAGGTGATGACTCCGTTTTTCCACATCTCGTTGATCTTTTCTCTCACAACGAAGCATTGGTTGAGAGGATGCGAGATCATCTGGTGGTATGGACAGTACCGGGGATCACAAAATAGTTAAGTTATTAACTTTCCATCAAGAGGCCAACATAGGCCCATACAATGACCAAAAGTATATCAAAAATACAAAGAAGTGATCATCGAATCTCATGACCCGCCCATACGTCTACATGACGTCGTCGGGTTGCCACTCACGTGCTAAGGCAGGCCCAACAACCTCCTCCTGGCACTCCTCCTCAAGGGGATAGCCTCCTGCACCTGGTCACCAACATACAAGCATCAAACACGACGGTTTAGCAAGAAATCACTTTAAGTGAAAGCATGAAAAACATTGTTAAATCGAAATATCAAGAAATACTTTACTTGTGGAACACTTTTCTAAATCAAAGACAAAACTAACATGAATGCATAACATATATATCATGAATAGTAAATCCACATAGAGCCCATCCTTTCTCTATCATTTATAAATGAAATGAGTAAGCACGCACGACAAGCACGAATATACATAATATAGCACGACACGATTCCCACAAATACGGGATTTCCGGCCGCGGAACCGGACACGCACGATGTGTAATAAATACACTACTAATCTGCAGTTAGTTCACATGTTTAAGGACCCCCAGACAGTGGATCAGACTGAAGGGGCAGTCCAAGCTCTGTGGTGTTCACTTGATTTCATGAATGCACAAAACACGCTAAACACGATTCAAACATATCGAAAATAAAAGGGGAAATCACTTGTCACGACAAGACAAGGCACGACTAGCACAATGCATAATATATATGCTCACAACTTATAAAAGTGATCCCCATTTAATACTTGAAACACATCTTGAAAATACTTGAGACACATCTTGAAACACATCTTGAAAATACTTGAGACACATCTTGAAACACATCTTGGAACGAGCTTAAATACTTGACTTCAAAACGAGTACACGACATAGCTTGCGGTCTTAAATCCACTTTCAAAACATGATAATTTTATCAAGTACATGCTTAGGCTATTCATTGGTCATTGGTTGATTGGAACTCTATATTTAAAATACAAGGATTGGTGTCCCCGAAGTTAGTATATAGCACGGAGTTCCATTCACACAATGTCCACTTAAAGTCCTTAATATAGCCTTGTTTTCAAATTTTAAAAGAAAACGCAAATGGGCAAAAATCTGCATAAACAATAAAAATCTCAGTGTGCCCGGTCGACCGCGCCCTTGGCCGGTCGACCGCGTACACTGTGAGCCCGGTCGACCGGCCAAGTCCCGGTCGACTCAAAGTTGTAACTTTTATTCAATGTACAGTGTTTTGGTCAGGTTCCAGAGAACCTGACCCTGTGTCGCCGGTCGACCGCGCCCCTTGGCCGGTCGACCGCGTGAACTGCGAAAACAGTAAATCCCGCAGTTCAGCAGGTCATCCAACTGGGACAAAAATCCAGTGTCCCCGGTCGACCGCGCCCATTGGCCGGTCGACCGCGTACACTGCGGAAATCAGAATCCAGTTCAGATTTCTGCAGTGCACTGGTCCTTCTTTCATTCCTTTCTTTTCTACAATCTTTTCAACCTAATTAGCAAACTATCTACATGAATGAAACATGCTATCAAGGCTGAGCACATTGGTACATTATTTCAAACTTAAATCAAGTAATAAACCTAGAATCCATTTCATAAACCTTCAAACCCTTTCTTGTTAAAACAAATCCAAACTTCAACAAAAGCAAGACTTACTTAAAAGATATGAAAACTGAGAGTTTGGAAAGCTATTAGACATGCTTGCATTATCTAAAGTAAGATCACAATCATGAAAACCTAATAAATCAAAACATTAATACCAAATACAAATCCAAGAACACACATGCACAACAACTTAAATAGATCACTTGCCTTAGCCAAATGAACACAAGATCCTCTTCAAGCACTCCTAACCAAAGGTCAAGCCAAGAACTACAAAAATACCCATGAAATCCATTCAAAACTCACCCAAAAATGCAACCCAACAACCCATTTCGAAATAGGGGTTACAAGTTAGAAAAACATGATCTCTAAGAGTAGAAAGAACTCCATTAAAGAGATGGGTTGAAGCTCTTACCTAGAGGTGCCCAAACGAAATGCAAAGAAGGAAATGGAGATCTTTCCCACCAAGAAACCTCAAGAAAATGGTATCAATAGCAAGCTTGAGATGAGAGGAAGAAGATGGTGGTTTTAGAAATTTATTTGGAGACTCATAGCTCTTGCATTCATGAAGAGAAGAAGAGGGGAAAAAGAGGGTTTTCCAATCTAGGGCAAGGAAAGTTGCAGGATTTTTGTTTGTGGAATGGGGAAAGGGAAAGGGGAAAGTAGCTTAAGTGTTAGACAAGTGGGTCCCCTTTAGTGCCAATTTTGCATGAGTCAAAACATGGTCTTGTGGGCCTCAAATGAAGTCGACGAAGGAGGATAAAACGATCCTTGAAATATCTAGTTTCCAAAAAGTATATTTTTGACATAGTTTTGGGATCTCGAAAATCTTGTCCAGATTTGAGTGTGAAAAGGCTATTTTACCCTTTTGGCCAAAACTTGATTTTCTGGGCTTCAAACACAAATGAGTTAAACACGAAAGTTGCACATAATCATAAAACCAATCAAATGAAATGAAAATCACGATTAACACACAACCAAACACAATCTTCCCACACTTGCACGTACACCCAGGCCTTCTTGAGTGGGCCTAATAAACACTAAACGTTCTCGAACTCCCCCAAAGCTAAAACCATGACTAAACTAATCACATTCTAACCCACGATAACTAAACCCAAATCAAGACTAAGCACACACTAAGCAAACACTATTCGGTTAATCCTGGGTTGGGGTTTGACATCCTCCACCCCTTAGGATATTTGGTCCACCAAATAAATCAAACTTTTACCTCTGGTAACAAGTGTGGGTATTTCCTCTGAACTTGATCTCTCAACTCCCAAGTAGCTTCTTCTGGTTCATGATTTTCCCAAAGTACCTTGACCCAATGAATTGTCCGATTTCTCAGCTCTTGCTCCTTGGTATCAATGATCTCGATCGGTCTTTCCACATACGAAGCATCCTCTCGAATCTCCAAAGGCTCGTGCTGTAAAATGTGAGAAGGACTAGTCATATACTTCTTGAGCATGGAAACATGAAATACGTTGTGTACCCCGGAGAGTTCCGGCGGTAACGCAAGCCTATAAGCCACGTCTCCAATCTTGCTCAAAATCTCATATGGACCAATAAATCTCCTTGACAACTTGCCCTTCTGCCCGAACCTCAGGGTTCCTCTGACGGGTGAAACCTTCAAGAACACCTTGTCACCCACTTGAAACTGCAATTCTCTTCGGCGAGTGTCTGCATAACTCTTCTGTCTGCTACGGGCGATCTTCAAGCGTTCCTGAATCAATCTGACCTTGTCACTAGTCTCACCAACTATAGTCGGTCCATGAAAGCTACGAACACCGACTTCTTCCCAGCAAACCGGAGTTCTGCATCTTCTACCATAGAGAGCCTCAAACGGTGCCATACCAATGCTAGAATGGTAGCTATTGTTGTAAGCGAACTCACAAAGTGGTAAGCACTCATCCCATTGAACTTTGAAATCTAGCACACATGCACGCAACATGTCTTCAAGAGTCTGTATCGTCCGCTCTGACTGACCATCTGTCTGAGGATGATACGCTGTACTGAACTGGAGTTTGGTACCCATAGACTCAAGAAGAGATTTCCAAAACCTCGAAACAAATATGCTATCTCTATCTGAGGTGATGGAAACGGGTTGACCATGCTTACTCACAATCTCATCAACAAAAAGTTTTGCAAGAGGTGCCATATGCATCATATTACCAGTCTTCATCGGAATGAAGTGAGCAAACTTGGTAAGATGGTCCACAATGATCCATATTGCATTATTCCCCTTCTTAGTATTAGGCAATCTGGAGACGAAATCCATGGTGATGTGCTCCCATTTCCACTCCGGGATCTCTAATGGCTGAAGCAAACCTGGAGGTTTCTGATGCTCTGCTTTGATCAACTGGCAAGTCAAACAACGAGACACAAAAGCTGCTACCTCCCTCTTCATGTTGTTCCACCAAAATCTATTCTTCAAGTTCTGATACATCTTCGTGCTACCCGGATGCATGGAGTATCTTGTGTTGTGGGCTTCAGTCATAATCTCTTCCTTCAGATCATCCACATTCGGTACACACAACCGATCACGAAAATACAATACTCCATTCACCAACTTGAAGTCTGGACGTTCTGCAATACGATCCACAATCCTAGCCAAATCTGAGTCTTGCAACTGACTGCCTTTGATCTTCTGGATGAAAGTGGGCTCAGACACTGTCATATTGGCTAACATAACACCCAACTCTAGGGTCTGCACTTCAACACCTAGCTCTTCAAACTGCTGAAGAACACTGGCTCCTCTCAAACTGGCCATAATCCCTGACTTCCTGCTCAAGGCATCAGCTACAACATTCACTTTACCCGGATGGTACTTGATTGGGAAATCATAGTCTTTGATGTACTCCATCCATCTCCTCTGCCTCATATTCAGATCCTTCTGAGAAAACAAATACTGCGAACTCCTATGATCTGAATGGACTTCAAATCTCTCTCCATAGAGATAGTGCCTCCACATCTTCAAAGCAAAGACTACCGCTGCCAATTCCAAATCATGAGTTGCATAGTTCTTCTCATGATCCTTCAACTGCCTTGAGCCATAGGCAATCACCTTGCCATCTTGCATCAACACACAACCTAATCCCACATTGGAAGCATCTGTAAAAACAATGAATCCACCGCTGCCCGATGGTAATGTGAGGATTGGAGCTGTAGTTAACCTTCTCTTCAACTCTTGGAAACTAGTTTCACATTGTTCCGTCCACACAAACGGAACACTCTTCCGGGTCAAAGTGGTCAAAGGTGCTGCAATAGACGAGAAGCATTGGACAAATCTTCGGTAGTAACCTGCTAACCCCAAGAAACTCCTGATTTTTGTCACACTGCTCGGTCTCTTCCAATCAACTACTGCCTCTATCTTGGCTGGATCCACTGTTAAACCTTCTTTTGAGATGATGTGGCCTAGGAAAAGCAACTTGCTCTAACCAGAATTCACATTTATTGAGTTTTGCATACAACTGATTATCTCTCAAAAGCTGCAATGATGACCTCAAGTGTTCTTCATGATCCTCTCTACTCTTGGAATACACGAGAACGTCATCAATAAACACTACTGCTGAGTGATCCAAATACTATGCAAACACTTTGTTCATGAGAGCCATGAAGACAGCTGGTGCATTGGTCAAACCAAAAGGCATTACTAGAAACTCATAATGCCCATACCTTGTTCGAAAAGCCTTTTTTTGCACATCTGAATCTCTGACTCTCAACTGATGATACCCAGATCTCAAATCTATCTTGGAAAAGTATGCTACTCCTTGCAATTGGTCAAACAATTCATCAATCCTAGGCAAAGGGTACTTGTTCTTGACCGTTACTTGATTCAATTTCCTGTAATCAATACACATCCTCAAGCTTCCATCCTTCTTCTTCACAAATAGAACTGGTGCTCCCCAAGGTGAAACACTTGGCCTAACAAAACCCTTGCCCAACAACTCTTGCAACTGAAGTTTAAACTCACCCAATTCTGCTGGAGCCATCCTGTAAGGTGCAATTGAGATCGGAGCTGTCCCTGGAAGAAGCTCTATAGTGAACTCAACTTCCCTAATTGGTGGTAATCCCGGGATTTCTTCTGGAAAAACATCCGGAAATTCACACACAACGGGGATTCCCTCCACCCCTTGGGACTGTTTATCCTCCGTGATAAACGCTACAAAAGCCTCACATCCACTATGAATCAACCTGCTTACCTTAAGCAAGGAAACAAACCCTGCTCTAGACGGTTTCCTGATCCCCTGAAACATCAGCTCTGCTTGCTCTCCTTGCAGTCTGAATGTTATGATTTTACTGAAACAATCCATGGTGGCATGATATGCTTCTAACCAATCCATGCCTAAAATGATGTGGAAATCATGCATGTCTAGAACAATAAGATTGGCTGGTAAACTGACATCTCCTAACAACACTGGACAGTTAGGGTAATAGGTTCTACACTCAACCTGTCTACCCACTGGTGTTGTAACAAGCAAGATATAATCCAATTGACTGTGTGGTGCATCAATCATCTTAACAAACATAGGAGATAAAAATGAATGTGTTGATCCAGGATCAAATAAAATCTGTGTTTCTACTCCACAAACAAGAAGTTTACCTTCTACGACATCTCCTGCAGCTTCAGCAACTGCACGGTTGAGGTTGAATAGACGTCCTTGCTGCGGTGGCCTGTTCTGAGCCTGATTCTGCCTGCCCTGGGCATTTCTATTCTGCTGAGGTGGACGCACATTCTGATTCTGCCTTGCTTGCTGCTGTTGCTGAGGTGGCCTGATCTGATTCTGATGTGGTGCCTGATTCTGAGGAGGTGCTTGCCTTTGTTGCTGGTTTCTGTTCTGCTGATTTTGAAGCTGTGGGCAATCTTTAATGGCATGGTTCATTGCCCCACACTTGAAGCAAGCTCCCGTGGCCTTACGACATTCATGGGTCTGGTGGTTCTTGCCACAATGAGCACAACCTTGGGCCACTATATTCTGCTCTTGCTTTGGCTTCTTGCTATGGTGCTGAGATCTCTGATTTTGCTGCTGGTAGTGTTGCTTCCTGTCTTGAATGATCATGTTATTGATATCTTCAAACTGGTATGCCCTCTTCACAACCTCATCAAAAGTAACTGGTGGAACTACTCCAATGGTATCTCTCATGATAATGGGATTTAGTCCCTCCAAGAACTTATTGATCTTTTTCTGCTCCGTATCAATAAGCTCTGTAGCATACCTAGCAAGCCTCTCAAACTTAGTAACATACTCCAACACTGTCATACTGCCCTGCTTGAGTTGCTGGAACTCAATGGCTTTCTGTCTCTTGATGTGTGATGGAATATACTTGTCTTGAAATTGGGTTTTGAAGGCTACCCATGCCTCCTCATTGGGCATGGCCATGTAGGGTTCTTTCACCGTCTGTCACCACTGGTCTGCCAACCCATAGAACAGAGAAGCTGTAAGGTTCACTTTCTGCCTGCCAGTGCAAGTGAAAACATCGAAGATCTTCTCCGTATTAGCTAACCAGTCATCTGCCACTAGAGGATTCTCATTGCCTGAGAACTCCTTGGGTGCTCTTTTCCTAAACCTCTCAAACAATAGGTTGGGATCATGCTTCCTATTGTTTATGACGATATTCGGAGCCACAGATGGAGCCTCATATCTGTTCTGAAGAACCTCTAACAGTTGCTTCTGTACTTGTGCCATCTCTGCATCTTTCTTAGCCATTTGTTCTTGAAATCTGTTTTGGGCTTCATTTTCTTGTCTCTGTTGTGCCAACATAGCTTGCATCAGCTCTTGGAACTGATTTGCTGTTGGTATAGCAGCCTGATCATTCTCATTTTGGTTACTAGCAGAAGCATTGTTCGGAAGAACTCTTCTAGGAGGCATTGTTGTAAAACAAAATGTTAGTATACAATAAATATAGTCACATGGTTTCCTAGACGTCACACTAAGCAATTCTAACGAATTCACGAACTGTCACCACGATCCTAAGATCTTTCTAGTTTCTTTTAAGTGCCTGAAACAAGTCTCGCTCTGATACCAGTCCTGTTGCGACCCCGGACCGAGGCCGCGGCGGTTGAATGGATTAAGATTGATATAAAGATGATTAACCCTCCCACAGGTTCCCATGGTGAGGGTTCCAAACAAACACACATGGAATAACCAACTCACACGATCAAGTATGCGGAAGCGCGTGGCAAATCACATCTTAATAAATCATGTCATAATATGAACAAAATGTCATCAAGACTAAAATATCAGAATGAAGACATAACGAGGCATTCTCATAATGATTCAAGTTGTAAAGTTAACAACGTAAGTTAAGTTATTACACTTCCCAAAATAAGAGGCCAACAATGGCCAATACAATTCCAAAAGTATATAAGAAACCCAAAGAAGTGATCATCGAATCTCATGCCTGGCCCTTGGCCGGTCGATCCGCCTACACTGTGAGCCCGGTCGACCGCCAAGGACCGTCGACTCAAAGGTTGTAACTTTTATTCCATGAACAGTGTTTTGGTCATGGTTCGCAGAGAACCTGACCCTGTGTCGCCCGGTCGACCGCGTGAACTGCAGGGACAGTAAATCCCGCAGTGCAGGTAGGTCTTCCAACTGGGACCAATCCTGTGGTCCCGGTCGACCGCGCCCCTTGGCCGGTCGACCGCGTACAATGCGGAAATCAGAACCCAGTTCTGATTTCTGCAGTCACTGGTCCTTGCCTTCCTTCCTTCTTTTCTACCACCTTTCCAACCTACTTAGCAAATTAACTACATGAATATAACTAATGCTAACAAGGCTCACATTGGTCATTTATTCATACTTAAACAAGTCATTAACATGGAAACGCCATTTCAAAATCCTTGAAACCCTTTCTTATCAAACAAATCAACAACTTCAACCAAAACAGGACTTGATTAAAAGATATGAAATCTGAATGTTTGGAAAGCTATTTAAAACATGCTTGCATTATCTAAAGTCCAGATCACAATCATGAAAGGGCCTAATAAATCACAAACCTTAGTACCAAAATACAAATCCAAGAACACACAACATGCACAACAGCTTAAATAGATCACTTGCCTTAGCCAATGAAACACAAGTTCTTTCTTCAAGCACTCCAACCAAAGGTCAAGCCAAGAACTACAAAATCCCATAAAAAATCTCATCTCAAAAACTCACCCAAAAACTTACAACCAAGCAACCCATTTAGAAATAGGTGCTATAGGTTAGAAAAAACAAGATCTTTAGGAGTATAGAAAGAACTTATGAAGAGATGGGTTGTTGCTCTTACCTAAAGGTGCCCAAACGAAATGCAAAGAGAGAAATGAAGATCTCTTCCAACAAGAAACTTCAAGAAAATGGTACCAAATGAAAGCTTGTCTTGAGAGGAAGAAGGTGATGGTCTTAGAATTTCATTTGGAAGTCTCCTAGCTCAAGCATTGATTGAAGAGGAGGAGAGAGAGAAAAGGAGGGTTTTCTCAACCTAGGGCAAGGAAGTTGCAGATTTTGTTTGTGGAATGGGAAAGGGAAAGGGGAAAGTGACTTAAAGTGCTTGCAAGTGGGGGTTTTTCCCCCCCCTTTTAGTGCACATCCTTGCATGGTCCCAAACAGTAGTCTTTGGTGGGCCTCAAATGAAGTCGACTGAAGAAGGATATAAACGATCCTAAAATATCTAGTTTCTCAAAAAGTATATTTTTGACATAGTTTTGTGGCTCGCTCAAAATCGTGTCCAGATTTTGAGTGTGAAAAGGGTATTTACCCTTTTTGGCCAAAACTTGAAAGTTTCTAGGCTTCAACACAAATGGGCTAAAACACGAAAGTTGCACATAATCATAAAACCAATCAAATGAGATGAAAAATCACGATTAACAACAAAACCAAACACAGTTTCCCACGCTTGCAACGTACACCCAGGCCTCCTGAGTGAGCCTAGTAAAACACTAAACGTTCTCGAACTCTCCAAGCCTAAAAATCAAGACTAAAACGAAATCACATTCTAACCCACGATAACTAAACCTAATCAAGACTGAGCACAGTACCAATCAAAGGCCGTACCTTTTAGGGTACTTGCGAAGAGACGGATCTTGAGGGCGTCTTGATCCGCGATGGCTCCCGTCAGGATCTTGAAATGGATGACATGTTGTCTGGCCGAGCCCTTCCCCGTATATGTTTGGAGAGTGGGCTGTTTGAATTTGGTAGGAAACGGTACCGAGTCCATCCATAAGGGATATGGTGGCTTGATTCCGTGTTCCTTTAGTGAATCCTCTTCCTTTGCTTTGGCGAGGATATCGTCAACGTCCTTTTTGGTAAGGGCGCGTGACTCATTTACCTCCTCTTCGTGGTGACTTGGAGGAGCTTCATTATTCAGTGGACGTTGGAGGGTAAGAAGTAAGTTCTCCATGAGAGCTTCTATCCTCTGCTGTCCTGCTCCAGCTGCTGGAGCGTGTGGCTAGTGTCATCTTGCGGTGGAGGCTGCTCAGCATTGTGACTAAGACGTTCATCTTCGAGAGTCGATGAGGATATCGTCTTGGTGACTGAGCTGGAGCTCATTCTTTTGGATGAAGAGCTCGAAGAGTGATTGCTCCGGTGTCCTTGACTTGAAGGAGTGGGAGAATCTTCTCTATGTCTTCGCGCCCGGAGACGCTGCGAGTCACCGGTCGCTTGACATGGATTTTTGTTGCTGACTTCTGGCGCCTTCTGGTTTTGCCAACCATATGGACAGTAGCAACTTTGGTTGGGTGCTTCTTTTTCGACCCATTTTTGAGAGACCTGGAGCGTGGAGTGCTGAGCTCTTTGCTTCTCTAGTCTCTTTTGCCGATACGCCGCGCGGCGACGCATACGACGAGCGATTTGAGCTTCAGTTAGCTCGGGCTGTGCTCTAGCCACGAAGGAGGTGGTCCCTCGCGCGCAGCAGCCGAGCTTGTCTTCTTTGTAATTTGGCAAGGACAGGATCTGGATGCGGTCCTTAGCCTGTCGCAGCGAAGCTTTAAATTTGGCGAGCTCGGCCCTGTTGAGATGAAGGGCCGAGTTGCAGAAATACAGGCCTTGACAGGTTCTCGCTGAGGCCTGATGATGCACGATTTGATCCTGGGCTTATAGGAATAAGCCGGCTCGTGCTGGGTAGATTTTGTTTGGTGGAGGGTTGGTTTCTCCTCTTTCGTGTACGAGAGAGGGTAGAACCGGTTCTCCTTGATCGGGGCCAGGTATGCTGGCCTTGCAGATCTTTGGGACCTTCTTTGTTTTGGAGAAGGTCTTGGAGACCAAGTCTTGAGGTGGACCTGGTTTCTTGCAGGCTGAGGTTTCGCGGAGCTGTCGCGAGCTTCAGTCTCCCTGGCGGTTGCCCTTGGTGTCACGGTAGTGACGCGCCCAGGGGCGGTTCTCTGCTTCTTGGCAGGAGTTGTTTCTTCTGCGGGAAGTGGGAAAGGTCCAGCGACCCGAAGATGATGGACCGGGGAGAGGAGGTCGACCCGGTGTCTTGTGCGTTGCCGAAGGAAGTGACACTTCGGCCGCTGGAAAGGCGCTTAGAAGCGCATTTGTTTTGCTTCTCTTGAAGCATCAGCTGGTACTTGTTCTCATCGAAGGTGATTGTCAGCGAAGCTGCCATTGTTAGTTTTTGAAAAACCTTTCTGAAACAAGACCGGATCCATTAGTAATCACAAGAATGTGGTGATCATAAATGGAAATAAACTATGGTTTTTTCTTTTCAATTTGCTCGAGGGGACAAGGCCCGGCCCAAGCAAGATGAAGAAGGCAAAAAGCCATAGAGTATACAATTGTTCTAAACGCAAGTATGAAAGACTCAGAGTGAGCGTTCCAGTGACTGCTAGAAGCAATTGTAAACCTTAATTCAGATTACCAAGGAGCGAGGCTCACTCGAGGTAAAACGATATAAGGTTGGGAGTACAAATGTGTCGGTCGCGAATACAGTAGACCCAAGAGGGCGTACTAGTACCGCTAGGCACAGATGTTGTAAATCGCATCCTTGAAATGGACACGAGATGGGATTTTTTGAAAGGTCAAGGTTGGGTTCATAAAAGAGAGCAAATGGCACTCCGATCCGAAAACGTGCTCAACATTTCTGCGAGCACAGAGTCCGAAAGGGAAATAACCAGAATTTCTCGAATCTGGACCCAACAATGACGGAAGTTTTTTTTTTTTTTTTTGAAAAGTCAGGATCAGATTCATCAAAGAGAGCAAATGACGTTCCAACCCAAACACGTGCTCAACATTTCTGCGAGCACAGAGTCTGAAAAGGAAGAGATCAAATTTTCTCGACTTTGAATCCAAACGTGACGGAAGTGTTTTTTTTTTTTTTTTTGTTTTGTTGTTTTTTTTTTTTTTTGAAGATTTTTGGAGAGCAAATGATGTTCCAATCCAAACACGTGCTCAACATTTCTGCGAGCACAGAGTCTGGAAAGGAAGAGATCAAAATTTCTCGACTTTGAACCAAAAATCGACGAAATTTTTTTTTTTTTTTTTAGGGTTTGAGAATACATCGAGTTCTCACGACTCGTTCTTATGAAACCAATGTTGATAGATCAGCCCCCAGGTAAGGGTAGGATTACTTAATGAACCCGTTTGGAGGACCCTTACCTAGAACAGCCTAGCTGTCTCCACACTCTGGACAAGGCTTTTCTTAGATCAACGTCGATTAAAGAACGCAATCGATAAAACTTTCGTGTTCTCAAATGCTTCCCTGTTTTTTTATGGACTCATCAGAGAGAGCGAATGGTCCGTTCCCAGTCTGAACAGGGGCTCAAACAATTTCTGCGAGCCCTAAGTCGGAAAGGAAAAGAAAACCAAAATTTCTCAAATTTGGATCCAAAAGAAAGAAGATTTTTTTTTTGAAAATCTGAAAAGTTTGAAATCAGATTTTTTTGGTGGATTCATCAGCGAGAGCGAATGGTCCGTTCCCCGTCTGAACAGGGGCTCAAACAATTTCTGCGAGCCCTAAGTCAGAAAGGAAAAGAAAACCAAAATTTCTCAAATTTGGGTCCAAAAGAAAGAAGTTTTTTTTTTTTTTTTTTAAATCTGAAAAGTTTGAAATCAGATTTTTTTTTTTACTTGAACTCGTCAAAGAGAGCAAACGGTCCCTTTCCCAATCTGAAAACGTGCTCAAACATTTCTGCGGGCACTGAGTCCAAAAGGGAGGAGATCGAGATTTCTCAGATCTGAATTCAAAACAAGACAAGAGATTTTTTTTTCGAGAAGGAGAAAGATCGGAAATAGACTTAAAGAAAGAAATTTCCAAAACAAAAAAATCCCATCTCATGTTTTTTTTTTGCAAGATTCAACATCGGCCACCAACTAGAAAGGTGCCAAAGAATCAAAGTTCATGTTCTCAAATGAACGTGTCCCACCGGGTATGCCAGCTTGATGGACCCGATTCCTTCCTTCTCTCCTGCTGCCTCCGCCCCGGGTCTTTCGGGGGTGCGGCGGAGGGGAGGAGAAGAAAAAGGCAAAGGGTTTCAACATCTTTTTTTTGTACGGGTATGCCAATTTCACTTTTCTACTTGGAATTTAGAAACGGTGATCCGAAGATCCACCTTCACAAGTAGAAAGGGGAAATGAAACTTTTTCTAGTTTTCCATTGCACACATATTTTAAGAAAAGAGACAAAGGGGTTTTTTTGAATGCCGTGAAGGCGATTTCATTTGTTGCCGTGAAAGGCGATTTTGCCGTAAAAGGCGATTTACAAGTCTCATCCATTATGAAAGACAAGAATTGTGATTTTTGTCTCTAAAAGAAAAATAAAGTACAATAGAAATCAAGAAAAGGAATCTGACTTCTCATTCGATTGTGGGGACACGTTCAGATCGACGGTCGCGAGTCATGTATGGGCTCCTCCATCGTCCATGCAGATGAGAACACGATGCTTGGATTCTTGGCTCGGCTTTCTAACCTCAGATTTTTAAAGGACAAAGACCAAGAGAAGGTCTTATATCCGATAAAAAGCTAAGTAAACGGGCTGAAAAGCCACGTTTTAGCCATGTTGGTAGAAGAAGGGAGGTCCTTGGGGGGGTGGCCCCCCAAGGGTGCTTCAATCACCTTTTGGTGGTCTTTGCAGCAGAGTTGCAGGGCTTCTAGATTTTTTGTCTTCTTCGGGGGGAAAGCGAGAGTTAGATCCGGATAGCACTTAGCCTTGTTTCCCTTTGGAATGCCCTCCTATTTATAGGCCTTTGGTAGCCATTTAGGAGGGTTTATGAGCATTGAATGCATTAATACTCATAATGGGAGGAGTTACAAGTTTTAAAGCATTTGTTTTGTAACTCCTTTTTCCTTGAATCTGATTGGCCGATGGAGAATAATGAGCTTTTAATTGCCTTTAATCCCCATCATGGGAGGAGTTTCATGGCTTTAATGCCATAAATCCTTTGACTTGTAACTCCCATTTGCTTGCTTTTGATTGGGCCGTCCAAAATAATGAGTTAATGACCGCATTAACTTGTCATAAAACGGGTCATTTAACCTCATTAATTGGTCGCCAAGTCGCTCGAAGAGTCGCGGGCCGTGCCGCGTCTTTTGGAATTCTTCTTGCGATGATCTCCGGTGGATCCACATGTTATTTGATGTTGGATGGCGATGCAATTTCAGACATTGATCAATGTCAACGTGCCGGCAACATCTGTCCTGTCGATTTCACGATCGGGCGGGCAGAAAGTGTGCTTTCTTTGTCGGCCGGTTGGCGAATTCGAGGCATCTAATGATCATCCAATGACTTCGGCGTCGAATCCGTGATGTTTGACGAAGATCGACGGATTTCATGCACGAAAAATCAGATTTTGGAAAAATCACAGGGGCCAATCAACTCGAAACGCGAAAAGGACCCAAAAAAGGGTCTTCCGGCGAAATTTTGGGTCGCCGGAATTCCATGGTCGCCGGCGACCATGGGCTTTGGGCCCGTTTTTCGGTCGCCGTCCGGTCGCCGTTTCTTCGCCGTTTTTCGATCTTTTTTCATTCTTTTTTCTTCTGATTTTTTCCTGACATTTCCCCTCATTTATTGGCCTGATTCTCTTGAAGAAAACCCGACGAGAAGCCACGCAAATCGGAGCACAAAGTTTCCTATTTTTCTGGAAAGCCGAAGACTTTGTTGTGCGGTTTTGCCGATTTTTTGTCAAGCATTGAAACTAGGCCAAACGATGTCGGAATGACCTGAAATTCGACGTGGAGCTTCTTGAGCATTAGATAGGACCAACCATAGGCTTTGGTTTGAGTTTTGAAGCCTTTTGGGGCCCCGCAAACGCTTGCCTTAATTTCGCCATGAGAGAAATGCCGAGCTTTGACTTGTGGTCAACCGATGTCCGATTGACCTGAAATTTGACAGGGAGCCTCCTGAGTAGTAAGTAAGACCAACCATGGGCTTTAGTTTGAGTTTTGAAGCCTTTTGGGGTCCCGCAAATGCTCGCCTTGATTTCACCTCGAGGAAAATGCCGAGCTTTGAAACTAGGCCAAACGATGTCCGTTTGACCTAAAATTTGACAGGGGACCTATTGGAGTCATTTTGAGATGATCCATTAGCTCCAATTTGAATGCCATGATTCCGGGATGCTCCGCCGCTGGTAGACCTGTTTTTGCTTCCTGAGAGTTGATGAAGGGTCAAACGTCGTCCGTTTGACCTGAAATTTGGCAGGGGGCCTTTTGGAGGTATTTTGAGACCATCCGTAGGCTCTGATCGAAGTTTTAAAGTCTTCGACACTGTCGCTGCCGGGAGCTCTTGTCTGGCTGTCGGAGGAGTGAAGTTAGGCCAAATGATGTCGAAATGGCACGAAACTTCATGTGTACCCTTCTTTTGGCTGCTTTGAAGGATCTTGCAGTTTTTGTTTGATTCTGACAAGATCTGGTGCTTGAAGTGGCGCCTTCCTATTTATGGCAGGATGTGGCTCCATGTAGCATTTGGTGTTGAAGGGACATAGTGACATTTTTGGTGTCAACAAGGCCGAACCACTATAAATCTTTGTGTGAGGTTGTATGCTTGTGGTGATTTCTCTTGTTAGCTTCCGCATCTTGTTTGGTAAATCATCATATGTGACTAGTTGTTTTTATTAAAGTTAAAATTGGCCTTGATTAGTCATTAAGTGTAGATCACCCTATTCACCCCCCCTCTAGGATTAGGATCCCGGACTTTCAATTGGTATCAGAGCCTTGTGCTCTATTTTAGGATCAAGTGTTTTGGAACTCTTGATTAGGTGTAAAAACCTAGAGTCAAAACCCTAGTATTGTGTTTTCATGAAAACCATTAGAATGGATTCCACTACTTTAGGTTATATAGATTCTTGTGTAGATTCTTCTAGATCCCTCCTTCTTCCATCTATTGGAGATTCAATCCTTCAAATTAAAGAATCTCAAATTGACTTAAAAGAAGAAGAAAATGATGAAAATGAAGATGATATTCACCAAGCTTATGATGAATTGTATACATTGTCTCTAAAGCTTGATAAGAAAAATAAAAGATTAGAAGAAGAATCTAAAAGGCTAAACGAGGAATTAGCCTCTTCAAAAGATGAACTTAGAGAGAAAGAAGAAATTATTAATTGTGTAGAATCTAAGTTCATGATCTCTTTACATAACCTATCTAATGTTCAAGATGAACTAAATGAATTAAAGATAGGAAGTGATGAACTAAATAAGGAAAAATTAGAACTAAGAGATCAATTAAAAAGGCAAGACAAAGAATTTAACAATTTAGAATCCAAGTTGAATATCTCTAAGAAAGATTTATCTAATGCTCAAGATGAACTAAATAATATGAAGTCAAATTATGATGAGCATAATAAAGATAACTTAAATCTAAGAGATACTTTAAAAAGACAAGATGAAAACATTACCTATTTAAAATCTAAATTGAACTTGTCTAATGATCAAATTAATTTGCAATCCTTGGAACTTGGATCTAATGTTAATAAACTCAAACTTGAGTTAAAACTTGCCAATGAAGAACTAAACAAATTTAAGGGATTTGAAAATGAACTAACAAAAGTTAAAAATGAAAATTCAACCCTTAAAAACCAAGTCACTCAACTTGAAAGCTACAAACAAAAGTATGAGTGCAAATTTACCCAAAGTGAAGAAAAATTTGAAAAGTTATTAAAATTGGGTAAATCACAAAGAGATAGGACGGGTCTTGGTTATAATAGGAATATCTCACATGACCCTAAATTCACCAACACTTTTGTGAAAGGTGAGTCCTCATTCTCTAGCACTCATATTTCCTTGCCCATGTCTAAATGTAATTATTGTGGGAATGAAGGGCATTTTAGGTTTGAGTGCAAACTAAGAAGAAGCCATGTGTCTAAACCCATCTTTGAAGTCAAGAAAGTAAAATCAAACTCTATGAAGGGTAAGACACTAAATATCAAAGAAGACTCCAAGAAAATCAAACAAGTTAAATCAATTAAAAAGGAGTCTCCTAAGATAGATTCTAAAAAGGTTAAACAAGTTAAACCAATTATAAAAGAATCTATCAACAAAAAGCTTCTCGACCTATCTCCCTTAAATCAACCCATGAAAGAACTTTTGAAGAAAATAACAAAGTTAAATTTAAAATTCAAAAGTCAAATAAAGGGAGAAAATAAGAAGAAAAGAAATCAAACCCCTAAGAAGAAGAATCACCAAAAGACTATTCACCAACCTAAGCTAAATTTAGTTAAATCTAAACATAATGGTGATAAGTCTAAATTGAAAATTTATCAAGTCAAATCTCCTAAAGTTGGTGGGACTTTTAACCTAGACCTCAAAGATCAACCCTCTCAAGACCTTAGGTGGATTCCTAAAGTTATATACTTAGTCAAACCTTAAGGCTTTGAACCTCATTGACCAACCTATCCTTTATAGTTAAATCTTTTTGTTGGTCATGATCATTTGCATTTTTGTTCTTTCTTAGTTACATTTCTTAAAATGAAATATTTATTTATGATCAATTGATTTTGTTTTCTTATACTTCTCTAGTTATATATCATGGTTTTCAAAATCATTTGATTATAATTTCATCATGATAGATTTGCGTTTTGCTCTCATTTAGTTATATCTCTTGCATTGCATTTCTATTGATGGTCAATTAATTGTGATTACATAAGCTTTCATAGCTAAGATTTTTTCATGATCAATTGATGTTGGAAAATGTTCTAAGCTTTATTGGTTATATTTATAAAAGCATTTTCCTTGAATTTATTTCCTTGTGCCTAGTTATGAACATATCTTTTGAAAGGAAATAAAGTTTACAAACAATTTGCTTCTTTACTCAACAAAGTCACATTCTTTCAAAAGCAAATTGATTTTGATGTTTTACATTGCATGATTGGATATGGTTTCATTGATTTGCATGTTTGTGCCTAACTTGGTATATATTTTTTCATTAATGCAAATTGATGATTGTTTATGTGCTTTATAATAAAATCTTTTGTTTTATTATCATTTGAGCCTAATAAGTACATATGTGATTTAATGTGCTAAGTTCATTTGGTATAGACCTCATATCCTTTTCCATTGCATTGTAAGCTTAGTACATTTGCTAAGAGTGGAGATGTTGCATGATAGATTGATTCTCTTAACTTCATGCCTTCTTGTGCTTACATAGTTATATTCTTTATTGATGATATGGTATGAGTTAGATCTTGAGTGTTGATTGATCCTCTCTATGCAAATGTCAATTCGTTCTATGTATGGTTGTATTATTTATTATATTTGTAGAAACCATACTAAAACTAAAATCCATCCTCTATGCCTTCTAGTCATTTCTTTTTGGATGGTTATGATGTTGATTCATGTATTTTCTCAAAGTGATTTCATCCTTATATATGTTTCAACATCATAGTAGTGATCTAGATCATATGAAACTCCTTGAAATCCATTCCTCGTATTTCTATATGTTTGATGGATATCTTAGATGTTAAATTCATATGATTTAGTCACTTTGAAAATTGCATGCATTACCAAGTAATATTCTTTTGCATTGCAATTTATCTTGTTCATCACTATGCTCATTAATTATATCTTTAAAAGTGATGAATATGCATTTATGATGCTTGATGGAATTTTGTGTTTACCACATTCTTGCTCCTTATCATGTTATCAAATTCAATTGGTTTCTATTGGTATAATTTTCGATTGATTTGATTTCTTATGAATGTGATAGACATTGTGTACATTGGATTGAACTTGATAGTAATATGTTTACATTCCATGTCACATTCCATTAGCATCATAATTTTCATGTTGCCACCTCTCTTGTTCATATAGGTATATCTCATGACCACCATGCTTATGTGTTCATAATATTGGTTGGTTATTAGTTGAAGTTGGCTTCATGTTTGAATTTCATTTCACTCATTCTTGTGCATTAATAGTCATATTTATTGATTGAATGAAATGATTTCAAAATTTTCATAGCATATGATTTTCATAAGTTATATTGATTGATGCTATGATTAATAAACCCCATAACATCATGGATAGCTCTAATTTGGATTTATTTTTCCTAATAGTTATATTCTTTTTAACTCTATTTTAGAGTGATTGATTTAATAGTCATATCCTTCAATCTCAATTGGTATATTTGTTTTATATATATATATTCCAATTGGTATCCATGATCGCTTTTCTCCATGACCTTGCTCTTTATATTGGCAATTTGATCATATTGAGCTATCTAGTTATATGTGTCTAATTCTTTCCTTGAAGTTTTTCCTCAATTGGTAAAACCATCTTCTTCTTGCTCCAAATAGTTAAACATTTGTCAAAAGTTTGATAAAAGAAGAGAATGGATTGAGGGGGAGTGTAAACCTTCATAGGAAGTATTAGTGTTGATCAAATTGACCTTTGTATTGGCTTTGAACCCTTAGAGATTTCTAACCATACATGATGGCCTGTTATGTATTTCATTTTCGTTTTCATTTATTAACAGGTGCTACTAAAAGGTATTTTCTTTATTTCATGTGTGTAGGTACCTTTGCAATTTAATGTCAAAGGGGGAGAGAGCAATCAAGTTGTCTCAAGAGGGTGAGCATATCCATACATCCTAAGGGGAGATATTGTATGATCTTCTACAAGGAGAGAGAATGCATATCTTGCCAAAAGGAGAGAGTGCATGGTCAAAGGGAGAGAGTGAAAGAAGTGAAAGCTTGGGAGCTAGAGAAGATGCTTGGTCAAAGAGAGAAAGATGGAAAGAAAGCTTGAAGGATGATCAAGCTCCAAGCATCAAGAAGATTGAAGAAAAAGATCTAGAAGCCCAAGCTAAGAGAAGAAGCATCCAAGAAGATTTCAAGACTTGTCCAGCTTAGGGGGAGCTGAAGACTTGATGTGTAATTTCAGTGATGAGTAAGTTGCCATCAAATTGCAAAGGGGGAGATTGTTAGGGATTTTGTATTTGCAATTTGATGGATGCATTATCATTTTAATCATCATTCGAATTTTCACACATGCATTGATTTAGAAAATGTTGAAATCTTGATTTACTCATGCATTGTTTTAAATCTTGTAAATCATATGTTTTATGCATGATTTGTTTTTAATCTTGGATGCATTTAATTTGAAAAAGAAGTTTTATAAATTAAGCTAGCCAATGGTTTTAAGAAGTTTCAAATCTTTTTGGCTTTGTATGTTTCATGATTTAAAAAAAAAAAAGGGACTTAGATTGAATTAAAATCATGATTCCAAGCTTGGTTTAATGACCCAAAACTTCCCACAAGAAAATACTTTAAAATATGCAATTTGTGGGGAAATTGGTCCCAGGCCCGGGTCGACCGCACAGTGTGGCCGGTTGACCGGCCCAAGGGACCCGGTCGACCGGCCACACTGCGCGGTCGACCGGGAAAAGAGCCGTTGGGCTTCTTTTCAAACGGTCAGATTTATGACCGTTGAGCCCGGGTCGACTGCGCCTTGTACCAGGTCGACCGGGGACACGTGAAAAGTCTCTTTTTGACTATAAATTGAGGTTCATTCCCATGAGAAAGAGGTTGAACATTTTAGTCTTCTTTGAGGTGTTTGGAGACAAAAGAAAGGGGATGAACTAAGAGAGATCAAGGGGTCTAATGGAAAGTTAAAGCTTGGATTAATGAAGTTAAATCTCTAAGTAAGTTTTACTTTTCATTATCATATGTTTCATGCCTTGTTTAAATTATTGGTAAATGAATTTTAGCATGTTAACTATGATGTGTTGAATCCATCACTTCTCTTAATCTTTGATTTAAGTTGGATTGGATTCTTCACCCTTGATTTCAAACCAAGTTTGTTTAAAACTTTATAAAACATGTTTTGTCAAAACCTTTGATTTCTTTTATAACATGTTTCATTTACTTGGTTAAATCATATTGTTGTTTTCATTCATTTAAACTTTAGTTAAACTTTTGTTTTTTTGAAAACAACATTGCACATGCATCACATGTTTAGACATAATTAATTTCATACAACTTGTGAGCTTTTGATTTTCATATCATCAACAAGTTAGTATTTTGTACATGTGATTTGCATTTCACTTCAATCAAATCCTTGTGTGTTTTAAACTTTAAAATGCATTAAGCATACATTAATTAAGCCTTCATTTTAAACTTGATTGAAGTTTTCACACACACACTTCATGAGCATTCATCTTAGCATTTCATAGAGTGTTGTGTGAGTTGAATTAAACTTTCATATCCGCCTAATTAAGAGGCATTGTAATTGAGCTTAATTGTATTCTCTTAGTGTGTTTTGTGAAGACACTACCTTGAGAGAAAATCTCTTTATTGTAAAGGTTATTGCTTAGCTTAAGAAAAGCATTGTGTAAAGGTTATTGCTTAGCCTAGAAAAGCATCTTGTATAGGTTGTTGTTAAGCCTAGAAAAACAACATTGTTAGGTTATTGCTTATCCTTAGAAAGCATATTGTAGAGGTTATTGCTTAGCCTTTTTCAAAAGCATAAATAGTGGAAATCCGGTGGGGTGTTGGAACACAAACCGGTAGTGGATGTAGGCATTGAGGCCGAACCACTTTATCAAGACCAATGAACTTGTATATTATGTAGATGTAGTTTGAGCAACCGTGCACCCACAAGGGACCTCGTGTTCTTCGAAATTGAGATCCAAACCAAATGTGTTATACTAAGGGATTCGGTGCCCAAATTATGTAACGCCAAGGGTTCTTTTGTAGGCCACTAACACCAGAATCCTTAGTACTACACCGAGTTGGACGGTGAAGACTCCGAGCGTTCCCAAGACCGTAGGATTGGCTTGCTTCATATTTTGATTCCGTCTATGATTTATGTACATGCATTGCATTCCGTTCCAGTACTCTCGTATGACTTGATCATACTTCTGTCTAGTTATGTATATCTTGCTTATGCACCTGTTTATATTATGTCTGTTTCCGCTTCTTATCAGTTACATGTTGATGAGTTCTGAATTATGTACCATGATATGATTTATTCTGTATATGTTCTATTAATTTGCACTTTTATTCCGCGAGTCGGCACCACTTAGCTTCGACCCTATCTAAGTCGGACCCGGCTAGGTGTGGGTTTTGTATATATTTCTGGCCCTCTGCAGTTGGGATTATATTCTGAAGGTTGACCGGCACCCTTGGTCCACAATGGGGAGTTTTGGGCCCTCTGTCTCCTAGTGGCACCACCATGTTCTGTTTCTGCTCTGACTCTACATTCATGTTTACTTGGTTAATTTGAGAGAATATAACTAATGTGGATGTGCCATTTAATTTTGTTATTGTGTATACCTATAAATTATGATTCGTACGTCTCATGCTTATTCATGCTCAGATTTGCCTAGTGATCATACTTTGAACTCATGTGATTTATACCTGTATAACTATTCATTTGTCGCATGTTATATGATTTATATCTGTTTATCTTTCTTAACTTAGTCTAATGGTGCTACACTTTGTGTTACAGGTGAGTACCTCGATGCCACCGACCCGAAGATCCACGAGGAGGAGGAATCTCCCCGTCATATAGTTGAATGGACTTCTGATGATGTCTTCTAGACATCTACCCGCTGAGATTGAACGCAAAAATGACCCATGGACTATGGCCTGTAAACCTTAATTTAACGTACTTCTTTCCTTTTCTATTTCTTGAACTTAAACTTGAACTTTTAATCTATGCTCACAAACCTTATGCTCTATATCTTGATGCATTTAATATTGTTGGATTACAATTTGATATCTATTTGACAGAAATTACACAGGTGGAAATACAGGTAAACAGAAAATTTGAAACCTCACACATGAAAACCTGTGGGTGAATTCCGTTCGTGGGGACGAAGGGTCAACGAGTTTGACTCGAATCCCCATGCGGGTGTTTGTCGCACCTCGAGATGGGTGCAGTCTCGGGTCGGGGCGTGACACACTATGACCAATAACTAAACACAACTAGAAAAGGCTTCTTTAGTCTTGGCCAAGTATGTCTTAAGAAATTGATAATACTTCTCCGATTACTCATATTTAGGGTCTTTCATTTTCTTACTTAAAATCATACTTAATCATGCCCATGATTCATTTTTCATTTTCTTACTTAAAGCATACTTAATCCTGCCCATGATTTGTTTTTCATTTTCTTACTTAAATCATACTTAATCATGCTCGTGATTCTTGACATAATCAAAGAAGCCATGGCTATTGACAAACAAGAGGATATGCAATTTTTCCAATGCAAATATATTTATACTTTACAACAGATAGTCTGATTAGACACTTGAGCATCGCGAAAAGAAGTGTATTGAGTTGATGTAGAGAGAGGCCTCATTGTTAAGTTCACGAGTTCCTTATTGGTGTACGTTTTAATTAATTTTTACCAAGATCCCAAACAAGATGTTATATACAATCCTAATCATTGAGACCCTTGAGGATTGGTCTTTCTTTACTAATTGGTCTTGAGATTTCCTAAGACTATGTATCGCTTGAAACTTTGGAAATTTGATGTCTTAGATCTTCTACAAATTGAATCACATGAACCAGGGCCCACATGGCATGATTGAACTTGGCCACCGTGATTTTGATTGGCGACTTGCGTCCTTCCTTTATGAAAGTACTGTTACAAAAATTGATTACTACTAAAATTCAAAGAACCTTCACACGCACTTTAGAATTATATATATTTTTTTTGGTGTAAAGTTTTGCCTTGGCTTTTTCCAGGCTCAAAACCATATTTCTGAACAATGATTAATATATTATTGTAGGAATTTATCTAAGAAGTTGATACTAGTATGATTACAATTATCAAGTGAGATAAGGGAGCTTGTACCTGCCCAAACCTTGTGCCCATGTTGTCTTAGAAGTCTAAATCAAGTTGACACTGCATGAATATCTTCCTTCATTTCTATATTGGTGTTGTCTAATGATATAGTGTATAACGCTTGCTTAATCTCAATTTCAAAGAGACACCTCACACCTAGATGATGGAGATTGTCAATTAGCTCCATTTGAGCTAAAGAACTATCTGTTTCTTTCACCAAATGCTTTACGTGTTCCTTCAACTTCTCCACACGAGTTGCATGTGTCTCTACCTGGAAGAAGAAATGTAACCATATGGTACTAATGAAAACTAATATCATTTATTTTTTCCGATTTGTGCATGGAAAGAGATTTTCTATATATGATGGTTTTTAAAAACTCCGATATAGAAATCAAAACAGTGAGCTTCGAAATGGGCTCCCCTTGATGTTAGGAAAGTGTATGACAGAAACAACAGCACTTCTGGAAGTGTTCTTGGGTATGTTGATTTGGATTTTGTTGGAGATTTAGAGAGAAGAAAATCCTTTACAGGTCATGTATTCACTTTGCTAGCGGTGCCATTAATTGGAACGCAATATTGCAATCTACAACTGTCTTATCTACCACTAAACCAGAGTATATGACAGTTATAGGGGCAATGAAGGAAGCTATTTGGCCGAGAGGCTTGGCTAGTGATCTGGGATTGCAACGGAAGTTGACTATAGTGTTATGAGATTGTCAGAGTACGATCAATTTGATAAACTATCTTAAGAAGTTGACTATAATGTTATGTGATTGTCAGAGTGCGATCGATATGACAAACTATCTTAAGTATCAAGTAAACCAAGTACATTGATGTCAAGGCATACTTTATTAGGGATGTCATCTTCCGTGATGCTATTATAGTGAAGAAGATTGCTACAGTAGAGAATCCAACAGATATGATGACTAAAACTATTCCAACAGTCCAGTTCACGCATTTCTTTGACTTAATCGATGTTATTAGTACTTGAGTGCCCTAAGGAGGCTGGTGAAGGGGGTTATGTGTGTTTTGTGCTATGAGGATCGGCTCTAATGTTTGTCAAGATGGAGATTTGTTGACTTATGGCTCAATAAAAGCCGGTAGTATTGAGTGCATAGGGGTGACAGTTTCGGTCGATTGGCCTCCTACACCACCCCTGGTTTGCTGGGTTAATAGTGGATCTGATTTGGGTGTAGCAGGGTTTTGGGTTTGAGAGATTTTGTTTTGTAATTCTTCCTAGTGCATAGTGAAAATGCATCTCCATCTTCTCTCATGGACGTAGGCCAAAAACAAAACCACGTAAATTATTACATCTTGCCTCGTGTGTGGTGTGTGCTTGATCTTTTCTTGTGCGTTTCTTAACCCTAGATCACAACATCACTATTGAAGAATATATTTTTATTTTTTTTTGTTGCTTAAGGTAAGTATGTATTGAAAAAAAGAAGAAGGGCAATAGACCAAAGACAAGGGGGAAAAAGAATCCCACAGGAGGACTTACACAACGGAGAACATGATGCCTCTAAAGAAGAGGGCCAACAACCAACTATTGATGAATTCAAACCTTTCGAATGACATAAAACAATGAGGTCCTAAAGAAAGGATGGGTCGGACCTAACCACATTGTACCTGTCTTATTCACCCTACTGCTATAAATATGATTGAAACGCATTCAGGTGGCCCATGTATGATTGTGGAATGTTTTCAAATAGCAGCATCTCCCTTTGATCTAAAGGAGGTAGAGCTTTATGCCCTCTTAGATTTCATTACTCAAGTCAAGTCATTGTCCGTCCCAACAATCTTAGGACCCTGGATCCACTGTTGCGTTGAATCAGTGGAATACTATTTCATCCAATCCCAAATCACCACCTATATAAAATGTTATGTTACTAATTACACCCTTGTACTGGCATCCTCCATATACAGGTGGCACTCTAGGGTTGGATGAAACAGTGTTCCCCGGTTTCAACGAAACAACGGATCCAGACTCCAATGTTAGTTATCAAGCCAAATATTTAGGCCCGCCAAAATCTATCCCCTATCGCACCCATTTTGTATATTCTCTTGAAATGTCTGAATAGACGGCACCAGCATGATTCAAGAAACCCCTTAGACAATATCGTAAAAAATCCAATTTTATTATACAACATCTTCACTTGACTATATACCGCACCACCCAAATAAAAATTCTGGATCTGCCACTGGCTAGGCTCATAGCTGCGAACTTAAAGCATGGCCCATTAAACCGTGGGAAGAAAACCAGCCTAGAGCCTGGCCTGTGTGCCTAAAAAACAATAAAATAAAGCTCAATGCCAGATCATACAAGTAAGATGTTAATCCTCACCTTGTAGTCACTTACTAGTGATAGCACAAAATCATAGTCCCAAATACTGGGCTTGTAGTGCCCTGATCTTCTGGGAACTGTGGTTGAGTAGGTTGGTGTAGTGGTGGAGCACGGAATGTGCTTTGAGACACATTTATGTGGTGTGAGGCCATGGGCTGCGAGTCTATGTTTGGGATTTGGGAGGAAGGAGGATAAAAATGGAGCATTCATTTGCAATGCCATGTTGTAATTTGCTGATAAGAAACCAAAATGCCCATAGGCTTTATATATAGAAGAGCAGGCAAAGCTGAAGGCCCCTCAAAACCTCTTGCATCACCCAAAGTGTGTTTTTGATAGATCCTCTCTCAACGTTATCTTTGAGGATGGCTAGGCGTTTGTAGTTTGATAAAAGTTAGGTTTGTGAAATAAAAAAAGAAAGAAAGTTGTAGCATGCTATTAAAGTAAAAGACACGTCAAATCAGAGTGTTCAATCATTTAATAATGAGTAAGAGTGAAGAAGGATGCAAAAACCTTCTCCATACAATCACAAGCTTTATATGCTTTTCCCAAGGAACATGATTTACACTGAAATTAGGTGTCACTAAACCCTAATTTACATGATGAATGAAATGACTGCAAATCCAATTTTAATCCTACCGGTAATGAAGGCTTTGAGTATAACCCTTCCCTTCCTCTTTCCCCTCTCCCTACCTTTTTTTTTTTTTTTTTTAATTTTAAGTTTCGATTGAAGTTGACATTTTAGAAAAATTAATATGAGTTTGTTGGATTCAAGCCTAATCCAAATCACTATGACTTGCCAACAAAGCCAAACACAGTCTTAGTACCCAAGGTTTGAGTTGATTTTTTTTTCTACTTATGGCTTTCGTCAGACATCTCAACCCCCTTTGATAAACTGGTGGTCGAAACAAGATGTAAACAAAAATAATTTAACTTCAAAAATGAAGAGAAAATGATTATTTAAAAAAAATTTAATTTGAGACATACCGACATTGTTTATAGCTTATACACAAACATGCCCTAAGTTCATAGTCTTATATAGTTATTCATTTCATTTCTAATCTGCATTATGAATCACGAAAATGATTATGTAGGGTCCATTAAAATGTTTCGTGTTAGAGAAAAGATCTATGGTTCTTGTTAAACAGTGATGACATCAATTTATACTTGATCAAAGATTTGGGGCCCACTGATGAGCTATACAATCCTCAAATGTCATGTCAACCCTTTTTTAAGAAGTTACATGGACTCTAATTTTAGCAATATATACTAATGAATTAATCACATGTGAAATGTGCATAGTTGTATTTTCTACAAATAATCAATCCAACAACAAAAAGCAGTGCACTGGAATTGAGTTTTTAAGTATTTGTAAACAAGGTAGAAACTAGGTGAATGAAGATCGAGTTTAAATATATGCAAAACTTGGCGCGCCAAATCAGTTTATTTTGATAAATTGTATGCATTTTGAACTACGTAGTAAGTAAATTTTCTTTTAAATGATTGATGTTTATTATTAATTAATTAATGCTTGAGATTTTGAGTTTGTGATTTCAAAATGATGTTTGAAACTTAATTTGGGGTTTATATTTGATCATTTACACTCAATGTTTGGACTTAAAATTTTGTAATATGCAAGTTTTTTTTCCTTTTTATTTATTATTATCATTATTCTTCTTACATATATAAATTTATTAGTTTGAACTGATTGTTATTTATATATGTAAGTAAATGGATATAATATATTAAAACTTCTCAAGTATTTGACCATCTTTAAATTAACTTTTTGAAAAAAATGATTCCCTCGAGTCATTCTGTTGACTCGGTGTGAATTGATCTTTTAGAACTGGACAAGTCAAGTCCATGTCACAAGTTTTCAAACCTCATTTGCAAATCAAGTAGAGTAAATATATAAAGTCACTGCCCAAACAAAATTCTTAGATATCATCTTAACTATTGGCCCCCTAACTTAGGGGCGCCTCTCACCAAACATCGAACCTATATATATATATATATATATATATAGAAGAGACTATTCATGTGCATCCATCCCTTACCATAGGGTGAGGGACACTTACATAATTGAGAATATTCATGTGCAAAAGAGGAAAAGTCATATATGGTCATATGCAGAAAATGAATCTGCATGTGCAAAGAGGGAAAGCCATGTAAGTGTCCATAACCCTATGGTAAGGGATGGTTGCATATTAATGTCCCCCATATATATATAATCTTATTAGTTTAAGATCATGTCTATGCACTCAAATCAAACCTTTTACTAAAACTTTCAAGGGATTTTGTAGGTGCCACAACTCACATGGATTGAAAGAAGTCATACATTTTTATAGAACAACCATATGCATGCCTGCACATGTACTTACCATGTTTTTAAATAATATGATAAACTTCAATCAAACAACGAACCCATACATATACTCTCCGACAGGTATGATCATGTCTACCCACTAAAATCAAATCTTTTACCTTATTTTTCAAGGAATTTTTTAAGTGTCACATTGAATGAAAGAACTACATTTTATAGAACACCAACATGCATTAGAACCATGGTTCAAAATAACGGCCGTTACCGTTACATAACGGTCGTGATTGCGACGATATTTTTTCCATAACGCCATCGTTAGCATTATTGACAAAATATTGCCAAAATAACACCCGTTATGTTGAATATCGGCTGTTACCATTATAATCGAATATCGGCCGACGGATTCTTTTTTGAAAAAGCTATGTTTTCACTCCTTTTTGATTCATTTCTTCTCCAAACCGATCCTAAGCGCGCCTTCCTCTCAATTTGTGTGACTTCTCTAAGCTCCAAAACTCAAGACTTGCTCAAGAATTTGGTGGATTTCTCCACCGGAAAGAACAAGGAAGTCAAGAGATATTATTTGGCGAGATTTTTTGTGACTTTTGAGTTTTTTCAAAATTGGACCTCAAAATAGCTTAGAAATGCTTGAGGCTTGTTAGAACTAGAGTTTTGGAGCACCATAATATAGATTTTAGCACTTTTGGTATTTTTTTTAATTTATTTATTTAAATCTGATTTTTTTTTGAAAGTTTGTATAAAATACATCTATCTAAGTCTTTTATTGAGTTAAATACTTTTATTGTCCTAAAAATCAAGCCAATGTAAGTTACAATTGTCCAAACTCCACTAATTTAAGTTAGCATAATTCATTTTGATGCGGTGAATGTTGCTTTAAACTTGGAACTTGAAGGTGAGTACACCTTGATGATTGAGTTATTGAGTTGACTACTGCACATGCACATGCACATGCACTAACTCTATTAGTATCATTGCTAGATTATAGACTTTAAATGTTTAAAACTATTAGTTTGCCCAAAATTATAGTTGCATTATGTAAAATTGATGATGTTTCAGTGTATTTCAGTATATATAGGGATACAGCCATGATACAAGATATTATAACTTGAGGGGACCGTTATTTTGTTTTAAACTATACGCTAATGGAAAAAAAACATTGTTTTCTATCATTTTATAATATTATGAATTTTTTGGATACTTTTTTGGATCTTTTTTGGGTCAAATAAAAATTTGCTCCACAATTGAATACTGCGAACCGCGATGCCATGACCATGAACTGCGATTTTGAACCATGGTTAGAAGCTGGAATGTTGGTCAACCCAGGCCATAATTTAAAAAATTTAATTTAATTTTTAAAATGAAAAGGCTTAAAGTGTGAAGCGTATAATTATAGAAAAGCAGAAATATATTGACAGAGGGTGTCATAATTTTGTTGCATTCATGATGAGATTTTCCAATTTCTTTCAATCCATTTAGGCCCCACAACGCGGCTCTTCAAATTGTGTATTACTTTTTGCTGAATATTTCTCACAAAGATGGAATGTTGGTCAACCCAGGCCATAATTTTTGCAGTGAGTGATTAAAAAAAAAGGGGAAAAAGGCGATATACAATATTGAACGAAAATTATTAGTGTCCTCATTTGAGGAAGGGCCCAACTTCTAGATATTTATAGCATTCTTGTTTTGGGCTTTGCTTGTAGATGCGACATTTATGTGTGTTGTTCTAGTCCCAATTTCTTTTATTTTGTCTAATATTCTCTTGATGTGTATGTGTCAGCCTATAGGCGCTATACAAGCCTCCTCAGAGACTATCAAACACAAGAGGATTCACCCCAAGGGACGGAAACCCATACAATACTATTAAACAACTTAGAAAATTAAATCTCTATAATTCCATATAAATAAGATAAGAGAAACTTAGTGGCTAATTCAAGTAATTCAACTAGGAAACTGATATAAATTAGAAACTATCCTAATTACGACCCAGACAAAATTAGAAATCTAATGACAAATAATTAGGGAAATAAAATATCTCTAAACTCCCATGGGTCCCTTGTGTGGGCCATGGGCTTCCTTGCAACGGCTAGTGATTGCATCACCAATCTATTATGATGGAATAAGAAGACAACCGCCCTTATGCATAAAGTTTTTTTTTTTTTTTTTTAAAGGATGAAGAAGAGACTCTTTACTAAACAATACAGACTGGTGAATAGGATGCAGGTCATCATAATGAATTTTCAAAGTAATTAGATTTTTATAAAAAAAAAAAAAAGAGTTTTACCCCAACTCATCTTCTTCGTTTGTCCTTCTCTTGTTTCTTCCTTTTCACATCCTCCTATTTGATTTCACAAGGTATGTATGGATAATTGAAGATTTGATTCCAAGATGCAGATTCAACGGCAACACAAGAGGCATTGATTTTTTCCCACTTTCATAAATTGAGCGGAGCTCTGAAGTCATCTTCTTCGTTTCTAATTCCCTTGTTTCTTCCTTTTCACATCCTCCTATTTGATTTCACAAGGTACGTATGGATAATTGAAGATTTGATTCCAAGATGCAGATTCAACGGCAACACAAGAGGCATTGATTTTTTCTCACTTTCATAAACTGAGTGGAGCTCTGAAGGCAGTCAAGGTTCCAAACGGCAATTTCCATGAATGCAAATGAATCCTGGTAAAGTATGCAAAATATGGTTGAAACCAGATTCACAAAATTGGAGCAGGGAAGTCTGAAGCTCTAGAACACCCGACATTGCATTGCAGAACAACAAAAAAGGAACATAAAGTGTTACATGTGGATGTGGTATTGTTCCATTCATGCCTAATCTCCAAAGCATTTGCTCTGATGATATGTTAGATACAGGAAACACCATGGATACACCTTGAATTTCTAAGAGATGTATATCAAGTTTCCTGTTTCTAAGACATAATAAAAGTATTAGTAGAACAAGGGCACACTTCTTGTCATCCGTAGGTGTACAAATTCCGTGTACTATAATACTACATGTTAGGACAGAAGACTAAAGCTTCTAGAAGTCTTCACTAAGGATGTTGAATGAGCCTACCAAAGTTCCCTTATTGGCTACCTAGGAATGATTATTGATGGGTCAGGCCCAAGTGACCCGACCCCGTGATAAGTGCAGGCCCGAATCCACCTATTAGAGGCCGGGTCCAGATTCGTGAAGTGACGAAGTCAGAGCCGTTCCTTTAACCCGCTTTTACCAAGTCCTGCGGAGGAGATTCTACCTGCCTCGTCTGTTGAGGGCGGTTCGGAAACTCCACCAGAATGAAGCGCTCGTTTGCTGAAGAGTCGTCCCCATCCGTTAGGGGAAGACTATAAATCACGGAACCCCACAGGCACTGGGGGGCAAGCAACTCTTATCCATTTTTACACTATTATTGTATTCCCCTGACTTGTAATCCTTACATTAGAGAAGTAAAATCACCTTAAAGTGGACGTAGGTCACACTGACCGAACCACTATAAACCCTCTCTCTCTTTCTCTCTCTATTTTCACATTAATTACTCTATACTTGACCGGTGGTGCCCGAAATCCATTTTTGGCATCATCAGTTATTATTCATTATCCAACTCGAGGGGTTGTGGTAGTAAAAAGCCCAACATCCAGACTACTGCAAGAACTACTATGAAATGGGCCTGACTTCTAGCAAAGTAGGCTATTTCAAAAATGAGTGATAGAAGTTTCAGCAATGGGAAGAGTTATTGAACAACTACTAGAGTTGAGAATCGAGAACATTACATAAGGGTGTGACATGTGTATTAATCACAAATGGGCATATGCTATTTGTTGTAGTCAAAGGTGTGCTTAGGCAAGTGCCATAACTCAACTATTGGGCATATAGGTGCGGCATGTGGATAATGCTAGCAACAATACAAAGGATGAGGCTAGACGAGCCTAAAGCATCTAGAGTCATCCCTAAGATACTAACACCTATAAAAGGAAAAGGAGGCAAGATAAAGCCAGTAGGAATCAAAAAAATGCACCATCATTGAAAGATTGCAACCAGGGCTTGGTAGCCACATTGCGGCAATTCATAGGTAGCCAATATAGTTCACATTGTTTGAGATATAAAGTCATTTGATAAATCTTTAGATTAGTAAAGCAGAGCTTGGTAACAGATTTAATGAGAGCTAAGGCACTACTCTTTCCCAAAGAAAAAAGAAAAGAAAGAGAAACCGAGCAGTTGTGAGAAATCGAGGAATGGCAAGAAAACATGATTATAGGGGAAAAAACTAGGAGAGCTGGGAAAACCAAAAAGCAGAAAATGAAATCAACCATGTATAACCATGAATAGTTGACCTTTTTTTTTTCTTTTTTTGAATGGTAGGGTGAATAGTTGACCTTTTTTTTTTTTCAATTGATACGAGCAAAGGATTGAGAGTCCTACTTTCCTAAGAAGAAGAATTGCAAGGGTGGCATGATTCTTGCCATAATTAGTACTTTGTTTCCATTAGTAATTAACCCTCCCCCGACTACTTTAAAAAGGAAACCCGACCCGTTCCAAGGAATCGCATACACACACTGATCAATTTGAGCAGACATTAAAATAAAATTTTCAGAAGTACAAAAACTCCAGCAGTTAGGATACTTTTCCACCACTTCTCCCAATCCCCAAATCAGAATCCATGATGGAGGGCTGAGGGTAGGCCTAGAGATCTTCGAGCCCATCAGTGGGGCCTACTTCTATAATCAAAACTGCTAAAATCTCCTTCCCACATCATTCTACCGCAAAGGAAAATCTTACTCTGTCCAAAATGATGCCCAATGCAAGATTAATTGTGTCTAAACCACACCATCAAAATAATACCAAAAAAATAGCCAAAGACTCAAAACACATATTTTACAAGCCCATTTAACAATGGGAGTGATCCTTATTGGTGTGAAGTTTCTCGTGCCAATAGAAAATGGCGGGACATTGATTTTTAGCTGTTTAAATTTCAAAGGTGGCCCCACTGATGGATTTAGAGAGATGGGTGGTGGTGTTATTGAGATGGGGACATAACTGGACCTTCAATTTCTATCTTGGCCCCAACGCAAATATATTAACAGTCACGATTTTGGGGTACATACATAAGATCCTCTATATTCCTAATTCATATTCATGTCTCAATTGATTGGAATACAACTAGCCCACGCAATATAGTCGGAACAAGGCTTTAATGATGATGAATTGATTAATATATAACATCATATACCAAAAAGTGACATAAGGCCTATACCATGTTGAATACTGTTTTCATATAGAATCTTATATGAACTATCGCTCAAAATAAAAACTTTTCTACGTATAGACTCTTGATTGCTTACAACACATATCAAAATGTAAATTTTAAAAGGATGGAAGCTCCATCAATTCTGTTACTGCCCCAAATTAGCATCACCGGTCTCCAATTGATAAAATTACTGAAATGGGTCAGAAAAAGAAGATACCCAGATACCCACCCATCTGGGTTTTCAATCCCCATGTTGCTTGCCCTGGCCTGAACGCACATACTTCACCAATCACCTTCTGGGGTACACATTCAAAAGTACCCATAATCGGATTTCCTTCGTATTCGTTGCTCGATAGATTTAAACAAAACAAAAACAACGTGCATGAAACATAAAAGAAAAGAAAGATAAATCAATCAATAAACAACAAAACAAGTAGAAGATGAACACACACACACACACACAGAGCCTGAAACAAAGAGATTTGTTGAAGGCTCTGCAGGGGGAGGAGGTGGAGTAGCTGGCTGAGAAGAATGGAAGGGAAAGGACGAGAAGAGGCGTCTGATGCCATTTCCTTTGCCCGCCGCTCTCACTGCTAACATTGCCATTTCAGAACCTCCCACTCTTTTTCTTTCTCCTTCACTTGAAAATATTGATGTCACTTTGTAGGACTTGGGGACCAAAACGAGTCCTTTCATATAGCAAGTGGATTGTGAAGATGTTTAAGAGGTTTGTGATAAACGAGTTAGGTCAGGGTGAGTCAGGTTTGTTGGATATAATCCTCACAAATGCGAAGCCATAAGATGTCATATTGTGTCCTAAAAACTCTAACATCTTAAATTTTTATCAAGAATTTTAGTAAAGAAATGGCATCAAATGTTAATGGATTGAAGCACAACCTACATTGGGCCCATTTAAACAGAAAATGTTTGCAATCTCAGCCCACGCCAGATTTTTAGTCAACTGGACCTTACATGCATGACCCACGTCCATTTTGGTTCAACCCATTTAACCAAATCTAACTTTCAGAAGCTTTGATCTTTTCACCTATATTTTAGTTTGATTGTAGTAGGTCAGAAAAACCCGACTTGAGCTTCACTCGCCCTAAGAACTTCAAATGTGGAGCAAAAGTGTAAATTTCTTTTTTGACGAGGGTGTCTGGCCTCTCAAGAACCGATTATTCCTCGGATACATGAGTAATCTGACCAGTTTAAATGCAATCAGGCTTTCCTAACCCGTGATTGACTTGTAGATATTTCTTGTAGGATGCAGCAGGTAAAGTGAGGTTTTGACAAGAATTTGGGAAGTGGATGAGCAGAGTAAGTCATTGGGTGTGGCCATCTTTATTGAAAAGCCTAGGGTTGTGCTTAGGTCATAAATATGTTGGGTTTGAAGTAAATCAAACATATTGCATAAAATAAAAAAAAACAATCAAATTTTGATGCTATGAAGGAATACTGCTGTCGAAGTCTAGGAATTGGGTTTGTGAGGACAAGAAAATTTTGTGACTTACTTAAGGAAGAAAAGGTTAAAAAGACTTTGTGTTAATTCTTACCGTTAAACCATAAATTTCTAGTTGTGACCTATAACCAATCCATACATATTCACTACAAGAAAAGAGGGCTTTTTCGGCGTTCATAAAATTGCAGGAAAAGAAATCGCTGCTTAAGAATTTCTTTTGCGGCGAAATAACCGCTGTAAAGTTATAATAAAACAGGTGACCATCCAATTTTTTGGAGCGATTTTAATTACTATTGCGGCGATTTAATTCGCCGCAAAGCTATTTCATTGTTACAACGGCTGTTTTCGCCGCCGCCGCGTGAAATCAGTCTCTTAGCCCCCCCCCCCCCCCCCTGCGGAACCCACGATTTCCCTCTCCCGCCTCGGAAATCCCTATTTTCCCTCTCATCACTAATTTCTTGCTCTCCCGCCTCCAAAAGCGATTTTCATCTCTCCCTCCAGAACCCATCTCCATCGCCCTTTCTGTCTCTCCCTCACTCTCCAGACCTCTCCCAGGCGCACGACGACCACAGCAGCCCTTTCTTTCTCTCCCTCCAGAACCCATTTCCATCGCCCTTTCTATCTCTCCCTCACTCTCCAGACCTCTCCCAGGCGCATGACGACCACAACAGCCCTTTCTATCTCTCCCTCCAGAACCCATCTCCATCGCCCTTTCTGTCTCTCCCTCCCTCTCCAGACCTCTCTGAGGCGCCTGACGACCACAGCAGCACTGCCAAGCGCGCGCAGCAGCCCCCGGACGCCCGCAGAGCCTTCATCTTCCTCCTCGCGCCGCCAGACGCCTCCCCTGCACCAGGTACACCCCTCCCTCTTCCTGCACTCTGTGCACACCGCGCACCATTCCCCCTCTCCTCTCTCTTTCTTTTCTGTTCTCTCTCTCCCTCGTTCCCCATCTCTCTGTTTCCTCTCTGTCTGCTAAATGTGTAAACTGCTGTAGTGATTTTTTAATTATTTTGGATTATATCAGATTATGTTAGATTGGGTATTTCTGCAACTTCTTGATTGTGTTAATTGTTTAGATTCTGAGAGGAGAGACGAATTTGATATTGGATTGAATCTGTTGGCTGAGAGGAGAAACGAATTTGATGTTGGATTGAATCTGGTGGCTGTTTGGTTTTTTATTTTATTTTTCAGATGGGTTGAGAAGAGACGAATTTGATGTTTGGAAGAGGGGGTCAAAGTTCCAAATTTTTTTTTCACTCCGGTTGTTTTCATCTTGTTCTCGTATACGTTTCGGGCGTTTGGATTATTTTTCCATTTAGATCTATAAGAATCCTATCTTCTAGACATCTGTATTTTATTTTAATTTTCTATTTGTTTGTTTGTTTGTTTTTAAAGATTGGTTTAGCTTAGACTATTTGGAAGAGGGGTTCAAAGAAATCAGTTTACTGATCCGGGTTGTGTTTGATCACCTTCCTGCAACAACAGAAGCAAGAATGAAAGAACAAATTAGATTCTTGGAGAACTAAACTTTCAAAATTTCCACCAGAAAAGAAGGATTCAAAAAATGCCTGCAAAACAAGAACAAATAGATAAACCCAGCTTCTCATTCTTCCTGTTGAATATAGTGTGAAAAGGACTACTTGAGGTCTTGCAGCCATCATGACATCTCTATTTTTCCAAAAAACTCATCAAAACCGAACCCAACCTTCAAGCCAAACAACCTTCAAGCCATCATGGCATCACAACACCCAGACAAACAAAAAAGCATTCTCTGTGGTATTACGAATCCACAAATTCTACATTAAAAATATAGAACATACAAACAAAATTAAGATATATAATGTGAGAATCAAAGAACACCTGAATTCCCTAACCAGTTGTTTGATAGCAATAAATTTGGAAAATCAGGAATACCGGGATTTAAAGCTCTTTAAAGGCTATTATATCTTTTGGGGTAAACATTCTAATGACAATATTAGCCACTTCACTGTGCCTAGTTTTAGGAACTCCATCTATCAAAAGAATTCACGCATTTCCAAACACCCAGACAAACCAAATTCCACTTAGAAAAGAAAAAAAATCCTCTTAGCAAATGCAATATCAAGGGGAGAATACGACAGATTGAGTGAAAATGTGATATAGGGTCTCTTTATAATCCCAACTCTTCTTAACTAATATAATCCACTGCCAAACAAAATCCTAACACAATATTTAGAATTCAGACAAGCTAGCATTCATAATCCCAATTAAATTCAACATCCCATCAAGACATCTTTCATCAAAGAATTCAACCCCGAGAGAGAGAGAGTTACCAGAATCCGGGCGCGAAACATACAGAGTACCTTTAAATCTTTGCAATCTGGTTCTAATGCCATGACCATTGCATCCATACGGTGACTAATACTATAGAAAGAAAATGGAAACAAAACCCAAATAAAAAATGGGAAATCTATCTCAATTGTCTTTGTTTCAAGACCCATTCAGTTCTTCAAGAACTATACAATTTCTTGTAACAATCATAATATATAGGAAAAAGTTATGATTCTTAGCATAAATTGCTAAAAAAAAAAAAAAAAAAAAAAAAAAAAAGAGAAACTATAATACAATGGGCATAAACTGGGGGCCTATACTGTAGCCAGCTATCTTTTACAACACTACTCAAACTATACTGTAACAAATTTTCCCTGTTCAAATCTAACCCAATCAAACCTTTTAGGCACCATATCAATGGATCAGAACATACCAAACTATATGTATACATCTATCTAATTTTAAGGTGACTGATTGGACGGTCAATTATAGTCATGCTTTTTTATAGTGAGGTTTATCCATAGTGGGACCCTTCCACTTGTACAGATCGGAGATAATTTTAAGGGTTTTTTTTTTTTTTTATGCTGCAGCTACCCCCCTCTCTCCCTCCCTCTCTGTGTAATTTTTTTTCCTCTTATAATCTCCTTTCTAACTCATATCAACAAAGAATATAATGGCATTTGGTACTTTGTATGCTCTCTATATATGAACTCAAATGACCATTCTAAAGTCTGAACCCCTTTTCTGTACTTCATTTTTGTGATGCTTAACATGTGGCCTGGCCCTTTGATGTATCATTTCTTTTTCTTGCTGTTTTATGACATGCAAAAAATAAAAATCAATTGAAGTATGACTACATCGCCTCTCTCCTTCTTTCTGTATAACTACTAGACTCTTGCATGCTTTCTTTGAAGTTTGAAGTGGTTTTGTGTTTGTTGGTATTGATGAAAATGCGCATAAAGGAGATTTTTAGGGTTTGCTAGACTTCTTGGCACTTGTAGAAATGCATCATATAGTGGTTGTAGACAGCTTGATTATGTTGGTTTATGTTGATAAAAATGCATATACTGAAGGTAATTTTGTGGCATGTTACCATTTTAGTACCTGTAAGAATACAACATAGACAATGCATGAAACTAATGACAAATAGACATTAAGCAGAGAAGAGACTACGGTTTTTGAATTTCATGAATTGTCTGCCTACAGGGTCTTCAAATGGAGGTATTATAATACAATGGTTGGCCTGTATTGGTGTTTTCATCCAAGTTCGAGCTGATAATTCTGTACAGGTGGAACTTAATGTGTGTGTTATGAAAAGTCACTTTTAAAGAAAATGCCAGAAAAATCCCTGTTAAGCAATTCCAAACGTGGGAGCAGAACTTGGATGACTTGACTATCATTACCTCGTAGTGTTTTCCATTCTAACATGCAATTCCAAGTTTGCAACCCAAGTATCATATGGCTAATTGGCTAAACTATTTTTTTTTGTTGCTCTATATTTTTTAAATTTAGTAAGTGGCATGCAGGTGCATCATTTGCATTCCCTTTCTCTCAATGGGAAACCCAATTAAAACCAAATGCTTCGAGGAAAAAGAAGAAAATCCAATTGAGGAATTGAAACGAGGGCTTTTCCGGCGATTTTATCAGTGCCGGCAAAGAAATCGCTGCATATCGAAATGTTTTGCGGCGAAAAATACATCGCTGCAAAGTTATAATATCTAGCTGACCATTGGATTTTTTGCAGTGAGTTTCAGTTTCTATTGTGGTTATTGCGGCAATTTTTTTTGCCGGGAAAGTCTCGGATGATTAAAAAATAAGTAGAGCCCTAAAAATTTACATTTTCATTTCCCGCGCCTGCTCCCACGCTCGCGCCATATCCATTTCCAGCGTCCTGTGTCCCTGGCTTTTTTCGCCGGGAAAGTCTCGGATTATTCACTTTGTTTTCTTGGGAGACTTGTAGAAACCATCAATGATGCTCTTGCAAAAGAACGTATTCGGTTAGTCTTCAATGACCAACTACAAATAAATCCATTAAGAAGAGAAGAACTTCTCCCATCATACAGATCATAAGTTGAGAAATATATTTAAAAAAGGGATTGGTGGAAAAGTATTCTTGTATTGCTTAGCTAAAATTATGTACACAAGTAGGATGATTAACATAGGATGCAAGCCATCCAAAATTTATGAAGTGACCTGTTCTAATCCAATAATAGTCATAGAAATTCCCTTGGAACATCATCCTGGGTGAAATGGTCCTATTGGCTGAGGTATCTTGCAAAAAATTCAGACCTGATGTGATGGGTGACAAACATTAGATGCTCGTTTAATGTCAGCATAAGTGAATTTTGTTTGAAAGAGTTTGTTTACATGCCAACTATTGGACGGTTAGGATGCCAACGAGGTGAACTCTTTGGAGACCCTTATGTGATTTCCTTTCCCACACTTACTTTATAGCAACAAATAACATCCCAAAGACCATTCATTTAATCACATGCAACAAGATATATCCAACATTCATTTTCATTAAATGTGACTCCTTCAATGTGTCGAAAATTGCCGCATAACTCTGGTTATCTAATAAGTTTTCCCAATCATGTCTTTTTTCTAGATGGATAAAAGTTGGATGAACGAGCCCGATAGACTTTTATCACCTGCATACGCTGAAGGGGTCAACAATTTTCTTACACAAGCACGGAACCATGCTTATGGAAGGGATCGTATCCGATGTCCATGTTATACGTGCCTTAACAATCGGTGGCTGCCTATATTCGAGGTGGAAACTCATTTGTATATCAAAGGGATCGATCCAAATTACACCCAATGGGTATTTCATGGAGAGGAGGAGACATTTAATGTCAGTGATGACGATATTGAGGACGAGGTTATACCAGAAGATGATTACATTGATGACATGCAACAGATGTTGGATGACATTTGGGCAGGCACCTTCGTTGATGTGCCCCAAGACAACACTACTTCGCCAAATAGGCCACCAATGCCTGAAGCCACACCAACATCATCTTTTCACCAGCTATTAGAAGATGCTCGACGTCCTCTTTTCAACGGGTGTACAAAATTTTCAAAGCTGTCATTCATTGTCAAGTTGTTACACATCAAATCAATCAGTGGATGGTCAATTAAGTCATTTGACATGCTCCTTAACCTGTTGGGGTCTGCCTTCCCAGATGCGCTCTTGCCACAATCATATGGGGAGTCAAGCTCTTTGGAGCACGATTTGGGCTTCAAGTACGACAAAATACATGCATGTGTGAATGATTGCATCTTATTTTGGAAAGAAAATGCCGCTCTTAATGAATGCCCTGTATGTAAGGCTTCGAGGTGGATACCAAATACACACGGGTCACGAGTGATATCTCAGAAAGTGTTGCGACATTCTCCTTTGAAACCGAGATTGCAACGTCTCTTTCTGTCTGCAAAGATAGTAGGTGATATCAGATGGCATAAAGAGCAACGGGCGATAGAAGATACCATTATGAGACATCCGGCCGACTCTGAGTCCTGGAAGAAATTTGATGAACAACATAGTTGGTTCGCTGCTGATCCTCGCAATGTTAGGCTCGGTCTGTCAAGTGACGGCTTCACTCCCTTCAAAAACTTGGCTAAACCTCATAGCATTTGGCCAGTGATCCTTGTTCCATATAATTTGCCACCGTGGTCATGCATGAAAGACCAGTTCTTCATGACATCTCTGATTATTCCTAGCCCAACATCACCAGGGAATGACATCGATGTTTACTTGCAGCCGTTGCTTGATGAACTGCTTGAATTTTGGGAACATGGGGTACCTACATACGATGCCTCGACTAGGGAAACATTTATGTTGCATGCCGCCTTATTGTGGACAATTAGTGACTTTCCTGCCTACGGGAATCTCTCTGGCTGGTCAACAAAGGGAAAATTGGCTTGTCCAGCTTGCAATGCCGACACAGACTCCAATTGGTTGAAATATG
>QPKB01000323.1:0-43787 GCA_003546025.1 Camphora micrantha
GAGGATTGGAAGAAACTATAGCAAGGATTTCCTTTTAATTGTAGAATAATTTTTGTTGAGTCGGATTCCATGATCTAGATGTAAATTGAATGATTTGTTCTTTTATTTCCATTTTGTTAGAGAAGGATACCACAATATCCTTTTTCAGAAGCATCAGTTTCAATAATTTTTAAAAAGATCAAGGTTTGCTATATTTAAGCAAGGGAGAATTTTGACCTTTTCTTTTAATTTTTGAACGGCCAAAGTATGTGCTTCAATCCATTCTTCTTTATTATCTTTAGATAGTCTTTTTTTTAAGGAGGGTTCTTTCAGTTGCTAGATTTTGAAAAAAATTAGAGACATAATTTAAGCAACCTAAGAATCGTTGAAGTTGAGCGGTATCTTTGATTTCATTGGGAAATTTGTCAACAAATTGTATAACGCTATCTATTGCAGTGATGGTTTGATTTTCAATTTTATATCCGAGAAAGCAAATAGAGGTTTGGAATAAAATTATTTTTCTTTTGGAAAGGACAAGACCATTATATTTTATTGTATTTGTAAAAGATAGAAAGATGTTTCCTATGTTGCTCGATGTTCTTAGAAAAGATTAGATTATCATCGATGTAGACAATGGAAAAGTCTTTATATGGGTGAAATATTTCATCCATGATTCTTTGGAACTCATAAGGAGCATTTTTCAAGCCGAATGGCATGACATTCCATTCAAAGTGTCCAAACGGAACTGTAAATGCGATTTTATAACGATCTTCTTCAAGAAGTAGAATTTGCCAGAAACCAGATTTTAGATCAAATTTAGAGAAAATATTGGCAGAACATAAGCGATTAATTAAATCTTGTTTATTAGAAATGGGGTATCTTATGGATTGAAGTACTTCATTTAGGGGCTTGTAATTGATAACAAATCTTGGAGAACCTCGTTCGAGTTCTACTGCATTTTCAACATAGAAGGCTGCACAACTCCAAGGAGACTGAGATCGACGAATAAGATTTTTGGAAAGTAAATCTTTGATTTCCTTATCACAAAGATCATTGAGACGAGGATTCATTTGAGCTGGTCTAGCTTTTGTCAGAATAGATTTTTCATTAAAAGTTTCATCGTATGGGAGTGAAACTTGATGACACTTTCTATGCCAAAATACTGAAGGTACATCAACGCAACAAGTGTCGAAAAAATTCTTTTGGAATTGGAGCAATTGGGTTTGGAAATAAGGTTTATTGAGTTTTTCTTGGAGACTAAGGAGTCTCATGTCATTTTTTAGGTTATTTATATGAGCTGTTTGGTAAGAGATTAAATTTGAGAGGGTGGAAATTTTTCCTATTTGAGGAGGTCTAATAAAATTAAAAAGGATGGATTCATGGTCTATCTTTGCTTCTAGACCGATAGATGTAACTTTGATAGGCTGAACTTGTAATATGAATGGGATTCCTAGTATTATGTCATGTGGGAGATTTTTAACAATGACAAAAGAGGTTTGAATACATTTATGATTTTTACATACATGGGCTTGTGGTGGTTTGTACCTAATAGTACAAGTGGTGCCATTAGCTGTGGTTATGGAGGCATTAGTATGAAGGCAGAATTTTGTAGGGGTTAGGCATTCTCTGATACAATTGATATTAGCACCAGAATCAATTAGAGCATTTGTGTATCGTATCAGGTTTTTGGTTTTGAGGGTGATAGAGGTATACCACTTTTGGAAAGCGTACGTAGTTATAGAGTTGATTTCATTATCTGAAGATGATTCTGTAGATTGGGTCAATTGTCTTTGTAATTTTTTAATTTCATTTTTGGAATCAGTTATTTCTTTTTGGAGAATATTAACTGTAACTGGTTCGTTGTAGGTTGGAAGAATAATATCTGAATTTGCTTTAAGAAGCATATTTAATTGAGAATTGGGTGTAGCAGGATTGACTTTAGACGAAGTAGCGGTCGTTGTCTGATGGGCTAGTTGTTGTGGTGGCAAGGGATTTATTATGACAAAGTCTTTGATGGGTTTATTGTTTATTGTTGAGTCTTGTATTATTGTTGATTCTTGTTTGGGTTGTACAATATAGGGAGAGTCATTAGATTATTGATCGAACCTAGTTTTATGCTGGAATATTATGATATCTTGATGTAATTTTGTAAAATTGTTTGGAGGATAAGTGAGTTGAAAGGGGATATTAGAGTGAAACCAGTCAAAGAAAGGGATATTTTGTTTAATGAGTTTCATGTGATCAAACCATTGGATTTTTAATTGAGCTTGTTCTTTTTTGTTAAAATTGCGAAAGAAGGAAAAGCGAAGGCGATGGTTTTTCATATCATTAATTAAAAATTGGTTATCAATTTGAAAAGGTATTTCTTGACATAAGACAGACAAGGAGTGTTGAAAGCGGTTCTAGTGATTGGTTTAATGGCTACTTGTACTAGTCCAATATAAAGATATCTGTATTGTTGGCTGTATTTTTGGATTGTCTCTTTAGCAATAAGAGTTATATTTTTTCTTCTTTATTTACTATTGATTTTGTCTCTTCGACAGTTTTGATTATATAATCAGTGTTCAACTTGAATGAACCTTGATTATAAATTTCTTTTATTGGGACCGTGGGAATAGTCCAATTATTGATTGATTGTTCAAGATTCTCGTAGGTAATCTCTTCCAAATTTTTGATTGACATTTTGTTAATATTTAAACTAAGACTAGATGCATGTGATGAAGATGAAGAAGAGTTAGAAGAAGAAGAAGAGTTTGAGAAAAAAACTTTTTTCAAAGAGCTAAATAACTTAGACATTTTTAAACAATAATTGAAATATCAAGTTAGAAGTTACTAGTGGCCTGTCAACCCCAAATGAGGGAACACGTCCTAACACTCACTGGCTCACGGACAATCAATCTCGGCGCGACAAGAGGCTTCGGACCTAGCTTCTTCCTTCTTAATACACAATTACTATTCAAAGCAGTACTAAGAATTTAACTACTCAAAAAGCAGACGAGCAGCATAACAGATGATGCTTGAGTTTTACAAAACATGAACATAAATATTAAAAATAAAACAGATAAACAGGACTGATTACACGACAGAGTAACAAGACTGTTTAACAATACAGGACAGAAACAGAACAAAGCTTACAGAGGGAGTAGGCACTGGGGGCAGTAAGGCTTGAGCACTTGGCTTTAATACCAGATTACAACCAAGGATCGCAACTCAAAACTTACAAAAGAAAAACAAAGGCTAAGACTGAGAGAACTTGGAAACTCCTTAGATTACAATCAGGGATCGCTACTCAAAACTTACAAAAGAAAAACAAAGGCTAAGACTGAGAGAACTTGGAAACTCTTAGTCTTGCACTAAACTACTTAATTGCTTCTGCCCAGACAAGAGGGCTGGCAGTCCCTTTTATAGACAAAATTTACAAACTATTGCGGACTTGAAGACGCTTGAAGTCCGAGAATTTTTTAGCTGCTTAGGGGGGTGTATTGAGGCGGCTTCATGATGACTCCGGATGCGAAAGCATTTGAAATCCGGAATACGTATCTTCAAGCTTGAATCAATGCATTGATAGTGACTTGGCGCTATTTGGCACTATTTGGTACTATTGAAATAGTGACAGGATACTATTTGAATAGTGACTGAGAATATATTATTTGGGTGAATAGTGCTGTATAGTAGTCCGCTGTCGGTTGATTGATGAATAGTGACTGCTGAATAGTAATGCTGCAATAGTGCCAAACAGTGGCTGTATAGTGGCAAATAGTGAATTTTTGGAAGTGACATTTCTTAAAAGTCGCTTTCGGACTTGATTTTGTTGACTATGCTGGAGGCTCTTGCGGAGGCATCCTTGATGGGGAGAAGAGTCGTCATTGTCAGAGCTAATTGCTGCAGACTGTCGAGTGGCAGACTGTCGGATGAGTATTCGCTTGAGCTTTTTGACCAAATTGAGGCTTGGGTGTAAGTCGGCTTTATGAAGCCTGTGGCAGACAGTTGGATGAGCTTGATTGTGGCATTACAAAGGAGCTGTATTACAATGACGTAGTTTGCCTAGAATTCATCTTCGCCAGGAGATTGAGTAACATCAGATTCTTCATTGACGGAAGATGCTGCTAACGGAACTGCTCCATGATGTGAGGCGAGAGGTTTCTTTTTGAGAGATTCTATTTCTTTGTGGAGAGCATGAATATGACTAATTAAATATTCTTGAGAATCCATGAAATTGATGCATATATTAGGGGTTGCTGTCAAAGGGGCAGATTTGGCTATTGGGGCAGTCTTGAAAGGGCCTGCTGCAGGATTTTTGATGACCTCAGTGACTATGGTTTTGAAAGATTTATAAGGGTCAAATTTTGGCAGTGGAGGAAAATGTTGAATATTGGAAGAAGAAGGGGAAGTTTGATTTTGGAGAATTGGTAAAACGTCAAATTTGTCCCAACGTTTTACAAAGGTTTTTCTAAATAAATACGTGGGATTTGTAGTTTTAGAATAGTCCCATTTGAGGATCCAGGGGATACCATGAGTGAGGGAATAGGCTAAAAAGAGGTATGAAGGTTCGCTTGATCGAAAGGAGGCTTTTTTTGAGGTGAAATTTTGAAAATGGTCAGATAGGGAATCTGGGAGGATGGAAGAAGGTGGACCAAAGAGTGACCACCAATTTATCCAGAACCATTCTGAGACTTGAAGGTTTCGGTTCTTTTGGAAGCTGATGAACCAGGAGTGAGATTGCTTAGAATTTTGGTGGAGTAAAACAAATTCCCAAGTATTCATGTAATCCCATAAATTGTAGGGCCATTGTTTCTGATTGGGGCTTTGCACCATTCTGGTCGTGGACCAATTTTTCTGTCATTCCTGTGGGGAGAGGATATGGAGAATTTTGAGTTTGGAGAAGGCAATTTCGCCATCTTTTTCGGTATGGGTAACTAGAGCGCTATTGGATTGTTCTAAAATGGGTTTATAGAATTTGACTGTGAGGGAGGATAATTTGGGTGAGAAATGCATATTAGTAAGGAATATTTTGGAGGGTATTTGGTCAACAGGAAGTTCTGCAAGGATATTATCTAAGAGAGTGATCTGGCTTTCTGCATTGAGAATATATTGGGACTATGAGGGATTCTTTTTTGTTGTGGAATGAAGGAGAGGGGAGAATTGATTGGAGACACTAAATTCACTTAGTGTATTTGACTGTTTGGCTTTATTTTTTAATCTTTTGGACGTTGTTGGACTGAGCCTTCTCGCAACCCTGTAGAAATTCGCGAGAGAGGAAGTCAGGTAGAGAATTAGAAGTTTCTTTTATAAATTCTATTTTGAAATCGAATATTGAAAGTAAAGCTTGCCACCAAGCAAAAATCTGTTTTGATGCAAGATTTTTAACATCTTTTTCTAAAACTTCTTTTTCTGGTTTGCAATCAATTCATAAAAGAAATGGTTTATTTAAAATATCACTTTGAAATTTGAGGATTGAAGAAACTATAGCAAGGATTTCCTTTTTAATTGTAGAATAATTTTGTTGAGTCGGATTCCATGATCCAGATGTAAATTGAATGATTTGTTCTTTATTTCTGTTTTGTTGGAACTATATCCTTTTTCAGAAGCATCAGTTTGAATAATTTTAAAAAGATCAGGGTTTGCTATATTTAAGCAAGGGAGAATTTTGACCTTTTCTTTTAATTTTTGAACAGCCAAAGTATGTGCTTCAGTCCATTCTTCTTTATTATCTTTAGATAGTCTTTTTTGAAGGAGGGTTCTTTCAGTTGCTAAATTTTGAAAGAAATTAAAGACATAATTTAAGCAACCTAAGAATCGTTGAAGTTGAGCGGTATCTTTGATTTCATCAGGAAATTTATCAACGAATTGTATAACGCGATTTATTGGAGTGATGGTTTGATTTTCAATTTTATATCCGAGAAAGCGAATAGAGGTTTCGAATAAAATTATTTTTCTTTGGAAAAGGACAAGACCATTATATTTTATTGTATTGTAAAAGATAAAAAGATGTTTCCAATGTTGCTCGATGTTCTTGGAAAAGATTAGAATATCATCGATGTAGACAATGGAAAAGTCTTTATATGGGTGGAATATTTCATCCATGATTCTTTGAAACTCAGAATGAGCATTTTTCAAGCCGAATGGCATGACATTCCATTCAAAGTGTCCAAACGGAACTGTAAATGCGGTTTTATAACGATCTTCTTGATCATGAAGTTGAATTTGCCAGAAACCAGATTTTAGATCAAATTTAGAAAAAATATTGGCAGTACATAAGCGATTAATTAAATCTTGTTTATTAGGAATGGGGTATCTTATGGATTGAAGTACTTCATTCAGGGGCTTATAATTGATAACAAGTCTTGGAGAACCCCGTTTGAGTTCTGCTACATTTTCTACATAGAAGGCCGCACAACTCCAAGGAGATTGAGATTTATGAATAAGATTTTTGGTGAGTAAATCTTTGATTTCTATATCACAAAGATCAAGGAGACGATCGATGATTCATTTGAGCTGGTCTAGCTTTTGTTGGGATAGAATTTTCATTAAAATTTTTATCCTATGGAAGTGAAACTTGATGAGACTTTCTATGCCAAAATGCTAAAGGTACATCAGCGCAACAAGTGTCGAAAAGTTTCTTTTGGAATTGTAGCTATTGGGTTTGGAAATAAGGCTTATTGAGTTTTTCTTGGAGACTGAGGGGTCTAGTGTCATTTTTGAGGCTATTTATGTGAGCTGTTTGGTAAGAGATTAAATTTGTGAGGGTGGAAACTTTTCCTATTTGAGGAGGTCTAATAAAATTAAAAAGAATGGATTCATGGTCTATCTTTGCTTCTAGACAGATAGATGTAACTTTGAAAGGCTGAATTTGTAATATGAATGGGGTTCCTAGTATTATGTCATGTTGGAGATTTTTAACAATGACAAAAGAGGTTTGAATATATTTATGATTTTTACATACATGTGCTTGTGGTAGTTTGTACATAATAGTACAAGTGGTGCCATTAGTTGTGATTATGGAGGCGTTAGTATGAAGGCAAAATTTTGTAGGGATTAGGCCTTCTCTGATACAATTGATATCAGCACCAGAATCAATTAGAGCATTTGTGTGTCGTATCAGGTTTTTGGTTTTGAGGGTGATAGGGGTATACCATTTTTGGAAAGCGTACGTAGTTATAGAGTTGATTTCATTATAGAGTGGATTGGAAGAAGGAGATGGGATTTGTAGTGGTAACAGCACTGGAATGGTAGAAGGTTCAATGAGTGGCAACTTTCCTTTGTTAGAATGCATTAGTTGCTGAGATGAGAGAAAACAAAGAATTGTTTAAATATTGTGAGAAAATATGTTTAAATATTTTGAGAAAATATGAATGAATAAAATTATGCATCAAATCGAAAAATGACTCGTTTATCTTTGATAGTGGTATGTAGACCATTTATGGTGGCAAAAAGGGCTGGATTTGTGTTATAAAAGGTGTTCCAAGAACTAAATTATGTTGTATATTTGGGACAACAACAAAGTTAGTGGGAATACCGATGTTATCCTTTAAAATGATGGCATTAGTTAATTTATATCGGATGGGGCAAGAACTTCTATTAGTAGTGGTTATTGAAGAATGTTTATGTTCTAAGAGACTTAAGGGGTTGAGACCTTCTTTTATACAATTCATATCAGCCCCTGAATCAATCAGAGCAGTAAGTTCATATGAAAATTCATGAATTTGTAAAGTGATTGAGGTATACCATTTATGAAAAGGATGATTTTGGATAGGTCCACAAAAACTTTCAATATTGGCATTAGTTGAATTTTGGAATGAATTTTATAAGTTGGTAACTTGAATTTGTAATGTCTGGACCAGATGTTTTAAAGATGAGACTTCTTCTTTTAGAGAACTTATGTCGTTAGAGAAATTCTCTGTTGGATGGGAAAGAATAGAAGAGGTTTGATAAATTGCTACTTGTACTAGTCCAATATGAAGACTATTTAATTTCTGGCAAATAATGTTCGGAGGCCAGAAATTAATTTTTCTTTCCAAAATGAGTTGTCGCAGTTGTCAATGCGAAATAGTTTAGAAAGATAAATATCTTTATACCATTAAAAATCTGTTAGAGTATGGCATTTAAGATTGATTAATTGTTTTTTGTTTTTCTCTGAAATATCACCAAGTTTTGCTAGGAAATGATGGATGATATTAGTTATTAGAGCAAGGACTTGTTCTCCTTGTGGCTCTCCTTTAGAATTAAGAATTGGTTGGCCATGCATGTTCATCGCGTTGAATGGCTTGTTTGATTTCTTCGCGCTGAATTTCAGTTAAATAATCGTTCCACCATCAATAATAAATAAAGAAGAAAATATAACTCTTATTGCTAAAGAGACAATCCAAAAATATAGCCAACAATTGGACTAGTACAAGTAGCCATTAAACCTCTCACTAGAACCGGTTTAAACACTTCTTGTCTGTCTTATGTTAGAGACCAAAGACATGTGAAGTTCAAAGACTCACTCATAGGTCTCGTCGAAGCTAGTCTTCACAATGGCCCTGCCCTTTTCAATTGCTTTCCCAATTTCTCAATAAGCCTCTCTGATCCAGGTGCTCATCAAGCCTGCTATTGTAATGCCAAATAGCAGAGCAATTAAGTAGTTTAGTGCAGAAGCAATATAACTTGTTTTGGACTCTTTTGTCATATATAAGCCCCATGCGGGAGCACGAGTCGGGCCTAGCCCACGTGGTTGGATCCGGAAAATGTTTAACCAAGTGCAAATCCATCCTGACATGGCCTAGGGGACCCATATTTTGATATGAAATTGGTCCACTTTTGCAGAAATTTCAAATTTAGTTTTTCTAAAACATTATAATTAAATAAAATCATTTAGTTTAAAAATGTTTTATAGATGGCTGCTTTATTGAACAGTTTCAAATGTTCAAATTCAAAGCGCACTTTTTATGGTGATTAACGTTGTCGTTTATTGCTGGTTTAAAGGCCCATCGACACTATTTTGTATTATGAAAGACTGGGCTGGGTTCTAAAATCAATACAAAGAAATAACTTCTACTTCCCTTTTTCCATTTTTTCGCTGTGAGCATTCTGCGCTTCTTGGAGTCTGATCTAGACTTAGTTTGCGACCAACCAGACCATATATGGAGGTCGTTGTATCCTAGGAGTAGTTTCTACTAAGATCCAGTTTGCATCTGAATTTGTCCAGAAGAGGCGGAACTCGTCCTAAAAAAAGTATCGCCAGACGTTCAAGCAAAAAGAATTGAGAAATTGAAAATGATTCTTTTTATACGTGTCCTATTTGCATCTTTTCATACGTGTTCTGTACCACTTACACAGTCTAGCTAGTAAAAAAAAAATTAAATATGATTCTACTCTTTTCTTGACTAAATTGACCTCTCTTTCAGTGTTTGAGGATTCTTAGATTTTAAGTAATTTGGAATGGTGTGAGGTTTTCTTCTTTTCAAAGTCTTTGGTAATTGATTCTTGTTAAGAATGAAAGGTGAATTGGAAGCAAAAGAATTACGATATAAAAGTTGACTAACAATCATTAGATGACTTCCATGCCTCGACACCAGCAGTCTTTCTCCTTAGAATCATGGTCTGCTGGAAGGGCCAGAACACTGGGGTGGGTCTCCAGGGATCCTACAAGTCAAACTTCCTCTCTGCTCCTTCCAAAGAGGCATTCTTAATCTTATATACATACATACATATATACACTTTTATTACATACATACGTACTATTGTGCATAAGGAATATTATTATCTATTTATGTTCTATAGTTAGCTCCGTTGGTAGCTGTGTAATTGGAATCTGTTGAGATCTCTAGCCCAATTACTAGCATTGATAATGGGACAAGCTAGCCGAATCCTAACTGTGCCTGTACACATTGGACTGGGATTATTTTAGGCCCATGCATTGGGCAAGGACAGGTGTTCTTATATAATAGTTGAATTGGACACGCTTGGGCTATGATGGTTAAAGAACAGTCTATTCCAGTATATTGAGCACAAAAGATGTCCATTTTACAAACGAGTTGGGTCATCGGCCCAACAATAACACTCGTGCTCTGGATCTGGGTATAAACATTAGGCCCAATAAATAGGTGAAGTTTAAATTATCTTCAGCTGACCCAACCAAGACCATGGGCACTCCTTAAATTATCATTAGCTGACCCAACACGTGTGCATTGATACAGTCTCATCCAAATTGAATAATAAATTAAAGTGAATTTTACAAAAAGGCTCCTATAGTTTCAGACAACCTCAAAAAGGCTTGTAAACTTTTTCTGTTTTTACTAAAACCTCCTTTGATTGACATTCAAACTGTACAAAAAGTACTAGTCCCAATTTTTTTTTGACTCTTGACAGATTTACTTTTGAGAAAAACTTCAATAGATTATCCCATACTTTAAAAGATAGATGGAAACTTTTGCCCAGAGATTATCCAGACATTGTTAGAGATATTATTCCATTATTTTTACCCAAAGATTAATATATAGTTTTGCTTAATTCTTGTAGGCCCCACATTTAGATTTGAGTTTTGCATAGCTTTTTTCCAAAAATAGCTAGGGATGAGTTGACCAATTTGAAATCTCTCCAGGGGAAAAACTGTCAAAAGCAAAAGAGATTTATAGTCAAAAGTAAATAGTCACTTTTTCTGCCGTTTTATCACTAAAAGTGGGGTTTTAATTAAAACACAAAATAGAGAATTCTTTTTGTGGTTTTGTGAAAATATAGGAGCCTTTCTGTAAAACAAATATATGATCGTACTCAACCGTGTTGTAACTGATGTCGACGAAACTCCGGCAGCCCCTTCCTTCATATGAAAGACAATGAATGAGATCGAGCTCACTCGGAAAGAAGAAACATAGCAGAAACTTCATTCAGATTCACAGGCGGTTTTCTAGTAGCTTAGCTATATATATGAACCAAACTACATCCAGAAATCATCACAACCCTCTTCCTCAAGTTCAACACAGATATCTCTCTGTTCCTGGGAAAACCAAGTATTTCCTTCCATCACTCTCGTTCATTGTTTGGTCGGTTCTTTCAATCCTTGGGTCGGTTCTTTTAATCCCAACTAGTCTATATCTCTTCTTTTTTGTTGGGTCGAGTCCTTTTGGCCGTCTCATTCCATGGATCTTTCTCCTACAAACTATGCAGCAACAATCTTCAACCTTGGTAGACAACGATCTGCTAAGAAATGGCAAAAGGCTTTCAATGTCATCTATTCCTGCAGAGTTATGCTCTCTCTTGTCAATAAAGAAATACTCCTTGTCATCTCACGTAGTGCCTCATATACCTCCCTTTATGTCCAACCAGAAGATGATGGTCATGATAACACTAACAGTGATGGTAATGAGAGTAGAAACAGTGGTGGGTTCTTCTCGCATGTGGACTCAAAAGCACTGGGCAAAATTGTCAGGGACAAGGACATGGAGTCTCTTCATCGACTTGGAGGAATCCAAGGAATTACTGCAGCACTTGAAACGGATGCTGAGAGAGGAATACATGGGGACACACAGGATTTCAATCGTCGGCAGGAGGTACTTACTTTCTTCTTTGTCGGTTGAAGTAGATCATGGTTCGGTTAAACAGGGGACCTACTCGAGCGAAATATCGAGGGTCCTTGCTTAGTTGGTGCGCCCACTTATTAAAAATTTAAGCTTCCCAAGCTAAATTTCAACCTTGTTGCATGGCATTGACAAATTATAAATAAATTAAAGAGAAGCGTTTTGGATTTAATTTTGGCTGTGGTTTAGATTTTGAAAGCTAGGTATTCTCTTTTTTTTTCTTTTCTTCGTATCTTTTTAATTTTCTTCCATTGTCTCATGCAAACTTCCTACTTTATCTTTTTATCCAAACCACTCAAGTCTACTTTCCACTTTTATTTATGTTCATGGGCTGAGCTGAGGAATATCTAGGCCCAGCCTGACTTCTGAACTCATGGACCATTCTCAACCCAAGCCCTGCAAGTTAACATTATAACAAAAAAAAAAAAAAAAAAAAAAGAGGTCTTTTTCATTTATATTAGCCTTTATCTCAACTGGTTTGGGTACTTAAGCCTCAATGAGATATCACTTGTTGAAGTCCTAAGTCCTGCGTCCCGCTCCCATCCCACAATTACTTTTATAGTATCGGGTAGGCCGTTGGGCTTGGGCTCCCTATCAGTTAATCTGAGCCCGGCCCATTTATTCAAAAGGGCCAAATTAAATAATCCGAGCCCATCCAGAGTACTAAAATCTTAAGGTCCAAGCCTAGGACAAAGCGGGCTGCGCCGGATTCAGGCTCAGACTGGCCCAGTCCATGAACACCCCTACCCACTTTTCAAAGTAGTGCAATACCGCTCTTTCTATCCAAACTCTATCCTTCTTCCCTTTAATTCTTCTCTTCACTTTCTATGTCATTAGCCCTTAGATTACATAAGTAGGTACTCTCATTAGTCTCATAATCTTTTCTTCTCTTACTTTCTTTCTAATTAATGCATAAATATTTAAGTTGCAATGTTGGTCATACATGTGCTGAGCACGGGTTATTATGCTAGTATCTACTTTAATATATCGGATTTGGACCCACCATTGGATTGATTTCTTATAAAACAAGAGAATATGGGTCGGGTTTGGGTATTCAGGTCGAGATTTGAATGGACCCAAATTGAAAGTTGATGCTCAGGCATATGAAAATTTCATGAGGGTGTTAAAATCGTCCATCCACCTATAAAAAATAGAAATCTCTCAAAATAAATTTCACTATGTTTATGGGCTTTTCTGAATTTCACTTAAACGTCTAATAAGAATTAGGCCCACTGGCAGATTGGTCATTTTCAAAACAAGGGAAGGAATTGTTACAACATTTTATCAAAATCACATATGGTGAAATTTGTCCAGGCCAGATTGAGCTCGATTCAAACCGTGAACCCCCAACAAGGTCAATGGTGGGATCAAAATTGGCCTTGTTGAATGGGAACCACAACAAGACTGTCTTGTAATCTCTCTCACCAATTCAGATAAGTTTTAAGGTGTTAAACATCTTGAACCCAACTCATTTATAATAGCCCTACAATGATATGCTATTAAAAAAAATATATATTATCTGCATACAAATTTAGCAATGCATCAAATAGCACAAAATATACTTGCACCTATAGATGAGAGATAGAAGTAATTAAATCTTCTAGTTTTACACCTGCTCATCTCAAAGCATCTGATTTATTGTTTGAATAAGCAAATGAGCCCCACAGAGACCTCTACCATTATTATAAATTATTTAAAATAAACAATTTTAAGTTTCAAATTTCAAATTCAAATTCAAGTTTCATTTCTGTCTAGTGATGTGCCAAAGTTGATTCTTAACAGGATTTTTTTTCTTATTCTATCAGCCTTCTATTGTGCTGGAAGAGAACAAAAGAAGCACCACCCTATAAATAAAAACTAAAACTCATACCTTTGATAACACTTATTACTCTGTTTTTTAGCTCAAGAACTGATAAAATTATGTTATTAAGGAGAATTGCATGCCTTCAAACTTGTCAATGTATCAAATAGCACAATATATACATGCACTGGCTTTCTGTTTTATTGTTTGAATAAGTAAATGAAATCCACAAAAGAACTATATCTTTTTAGTATAATTTCAAGAGATTCTCTCCAGTAATGTGTTAATGCTGATTGTCAACAGGCTTTCGGTGCGAACACATACAAGAAGCCGCCTGCGAAGAACATCTTCTACTTCATCTTGGAGGCTTTCAAAGACCGGATAATCCTCATCTTTCTTGTCTGTGCAGCTCTCTCCTTGGGATTTGGGATCAAGGAGCATGGCCTCAAGGAAGGGTGGTATGATGGAGGAAGCATATTCATTGCTGTCTTTTTAGTTGTTGCTGTCACTGCTATCAGTAATTTTCGTCAATCTAAACAATTTCTGAAGCTATCCGACAAGAGTAATGACATCAATGTTGATGTGGTGAGAGACAGTCGACGCCAACAGGTATCAATCTTCAACATTGTTGTAGGTGATGTGGTCTTTCTAAAGATCGGCGATCAAATTCCTGCAGATGGGTTGTTCTTGAGTGGCCACTCCTTACAAGTGGATGAGTCGAGCATGACAGGTGAAAGCGACCATGTAAACACCAGTGCTGTTAAGAACCCGTTTCTAATATCTGGTGCAAAGGCGGTAGATGGGTATGGAACCATGCTTGTGACCTCTGTGGGCATGAACACAATGTGGGGCGAAATGATGAGCTCAATAAGTGATGATTCGAACGGGCAAACACCTTTACAAGACCGGCTAAACAAGCTCACATCATACATTGGAAAGGTTGGTTTGTGTGTTGCTTTTCTCGTTCTTGTTGTGCTGTTGGTGCGTTATTTCACGGGCAACACCCAAGATGAGAATGGAAATAGAGAGTTCAATGGAAAGAAAACAAAGATTGAAGAGGTGTTCAACTCAGTGGCCACTATGTTTGCCGCTGCTGTTACAATAGTGGTAGTGGCAATTCCTGAAGGTTTGCCGTTGGCAGTCACTCTCACTCTTGCTTACTCGATGAAGAGAATGATGGCTGATCAAGCAATGGTTCGGAATCTTTCAGCTTGTGAAACTATGGGCTCGGCCACAACCATCTGCACTGACAAAACAGGTACGTTGACATTGAACAAGATGACAGTCACAAAATTTTGGGTGGGGGAAGAAGAATTTTCTAAAGACATTTCTACAGTAGCCCCAAAAATCCTAAAATTGCTTTACCAAGGCATTGGTCTAAACACATCAGCCAGTGTTTACCAAGCCAATTCAAGTTCTTCCCCTGAATTTTCTGGTAGCCCAACCGAAAAAGCAATTCTTTCTTGGGCAGTGATGGAATTGGGCATGAGTATGGAAGAATTAAAGCGAAGCTACACCACTCTTAATGTTGAAACCTTCAATTCAGAGAAGAAGCGAAGTGGAGTTTCAATAAGAAAGAATGGCGATAAATCAACCCATGCCCATTGGAAAGGAGCTGCTGAAATGATATTGGCTATGTGTTCGAATTCGAATTCCTATGAGAGCAATGGGACCATAAAACCCATTAATCGACAAACTAGGATGAAGTTGGAGCAAATAATTGAAGGAATGGCAGCGCAAAGTCTTCGATGCATTGCTTTTGCCCACAAACAAATAACAGAGGATGATGCAATCCATGATGATAACGAAGGAAAAGTCGGAGAAATTGCAGAAGATGACTTGACACTATTGGGGCTTGTGGGCATCAAGGACCCATGTAGGCCAGGAGTGCGAATGGCTGTGGAAGCTTGTAAAGGCGCTGGTGTCAACATCAAAATGATAACAGGGGACAATGTTTTCACTGCAACAGCCATAGCCATCGAATGCGGGATACTTCGGGCTGATCAAGATTTAAAAGAAGCGGTCGTGGAAGGCAGACAATTTTGTAATTACTCAAAACAAGAGAGGTTGGAAATGGTGGACAGAATATCTGTGATGGCAAGGTCCTCTCCATTAGACAAGCTTCTAATGGTTCAATGCCTAAAAGAAAAAGGCCATGTAGTTGCAGTCACTGGAGATGGTACAAATGATGCTCCTGCTTTGAAAGAAGCCGATGTTGGACTTTCAATGGGAATTCAAGGAACTGAAGTGGCAAAGGAGAGTTCAGACATTGTCATCTTGGACGATAACTTTTCTTCAGTCGTAACTGTTTTAAAGTGGGGAAGGGGCGTCTACAATAACATTCAGAAATTCATTCAATTTCAGCTTACTGTGAATGTTGCTGCCCTAGTGATAAACTTTATCGCAGCAGTTTCTGCGGGTGAAGTTCCACTCACAGCAGTCCAATTGCTATGGGTGAACCTAATAATGGACACTCTAGGTGCATTGGCTCTAGCTACAGAGCGCCCCACCAAGGAGTTGATGGATAAAAAGCCAGTTGGTCGAACTGAACCACTGATTACAAACATTATGTGGAGAAACCTTGCTGCTCAAGCTTCTTATCAAATTGCCATCTTGCTGACCTTGCAATTCAAAGGTCGTTCGATTTTTGGTGTGGATGAGAGCGTCAAGAACACCCTTATTTTCAATACTTTTGTTTTGTGTCAGGTATTCAATGAGTTCAATGCAAGAAAGTTAGAGAAGAGGAATGTGTTCGAGGGAATTCATCAAAACAGATTGTTTATAGGGATTGTGGCGATCACCGTTGTTCTTCAAGTGGTGATGGTGGAGTTACTTAAGAAGTTTGCAGATACAGAGCGCCTAAGCTGGGGACAATGGGGTGTGTGCATTGGAATAGCGGCGGTATCATGGCCGATTGGTTGGGTTGTCAAGTGCATTCCAGTAGCTGATAAACCATTTCTTAGCCTCCTCAAGCATTAGAGCTTTGAGTTCTAGTAGGTAATACCAACATTTATTCATCATTATTTCTGTATAGTTCTTTTAATAGCATTCTATTCCTTTGTTGCTCATTACATTTTATTCGAATTTAGTGATGTTTATATTTCATCTTGGATGTGTACATCAATAAAATATCAGTGAAGCTCATTCATTGCCCAAACATTTTACAATTTTACTTTTCGCATTTCAATAAAATAGAAAGCAACAATATCACTAACATCAAGCCCAGTTGGAAGGTGCTGAGAACATCATCTTTGATTGGGCATCTATGGAAGAAAGTGGAACACCAGATCCACATGAAAAAATAAATAAATAAACAAAGTTTGCAAGAAATGGAAAAGTTCTCTTCCTTTTATCAAAGGGAAATTACCTAAAATTGTCTTCTAGTCAATGGTAATGGACCCAGAGGTAAGCAAGTAGGGTATGGAACAGTAAACCCTCAGGCACTTATATATGCACAAATGATTCCGCCAGTTCTTATGTTATGTAAGTGGGTCATGAGGCCACTATTGAGACCAACATTTTAGAAATTGAAAAATCGAGCCAGAGGGCAAGTTGGTGGAGTGGATGGTTACATAGGCCCAAATTTCGTACATGCTTTTCAAATAAGAAGTATTTAAAAAAAAAAAAATGTATAAACGTCGCAAATAGGAAAAGACTTTGACTTTTGAGAAACACAAGACATGGCAGTTGAAAGGGGTGTCTCTCAGCTGCTCAGAGACCAATCCCTGGGGAGGTAAGATATACCACAGCTATCCCTGGGCTTCCTGGTAAACGTGAAAACATGAAACTTATCTTTTATTCTAACAGGAAACAAAGCTCGAGAAAAGAGCACTATCCCATACTCACATGAGTACTTTTACATTGCATCTTAAGGATTCTATGACCGAACCAATCATATTGTTGCAATCAGCAGAAACCTAGATTGTAGAAAATTTTATTTGGTGTGATCAATATCCCTTCTGCATCATCAATATCCTCAGAAGATCCTATCTCAAAACATTAGTTACCACAAGAATGAAATGAACCATACTTAGTAGTCCAAGGAACTACTGAGGGAAGGGAAGAAATACATAGATTATTGATATTTAGAATTTTTACAATTAAACATGTGCAGAAGATTAGAGATAAGAGAAGCAAAAATTGGGAAGCTAAAGTACACCTACTTCGACTCAACCAAAACCCATTACCTTTTATCACATAACCACCAGTCTAATCTTGTCTGAAAAACTCTACTGTTCCTCACTTCTCTCCAGGTGCCCCATAGCATGCAAGAGGAAGCATGATCTGCAGCACTTTTCCCCTTCCAGCAGAAAAGACCAGCTCTCCAACCAACTCAACGATTTGCCTTTTAACTTGTAGAACATGATTCTCTTGGATGCAAGAGGTAATCATGTTGACTAATCTATAAAACATTTTACTTTCAGTGAATTAGTATCATCCTTTTCCCATGAATTTTCGTAAGTTTCCTTTTTCTTGATTGAAAATAGATCCAGGGTCTCAGACAAGAAGGGAAAATCCAAACGTTGAGGCTTAGCAAAACAATGTCACTAAACTAGTCTAAGTTCTCCCTCAAACTATTACCAAGGCCCCCTTTTTATAATGGCTAATAATTCCTATGATTTGTAAGCAATGCTTTTATATTGAATGAGCCAAAAGTAAAAGATTAAAGGAAAATATCCACAAGGAGGGATCGAGTAAAACTCATGTTTGATTGAAAATTACTACCTACAATAACTATAGTAAATTAAATCCTAAAATAATGGACGTCCCTTTTACACCTCCACCACAGACTATTCAGTCATCACCTCCTTGATACTTGTTTGATTAAACCCCTTCTACTGTGAATTCCTTAGAATTCAAAAACTAAGTAGGCAAATGGGCCCTAATGGTACACCTGCTTAGTGTTTGTTGAATACAGATTTGCAAAAAGTGAAGGGTTCCTTTTTATCCATTTTCTTTCTTTTAATGCCCAAGGAGGACATTCAAGAATCTCCATTTCGATAGGAAATGATGGGTAATCTCCGTCATCCTAGTAAAATAAATCCAAGGAAACTAAATCTGCATCTATGAAACCTTTCCTCCTTGCCTCTTCGATTCTCCTTCACTCCAAATTCCTAGGAATGCAATACCAAGTAGGCAGAAGCAGATATTCTTAGCACTTAACAAAACAATGTAGATCAGCAGAAGAAAAAAGAAGGAAAAAAAGAATCATAGTCCTCATCCAAAATATTGATTATTGATTCTTCTTCAAATGCTTCTTATTACCAATTATAGAAGAGGAAAAATAAAACCCATCAATAATCCAATCTTGAATCAAATAGTCAAGGTTCTCAATGAGCAAATTTAAGTACCCAACACGAGCTAGAAAATAAGAGATTCTCCCAAATGACACGATCCGAGCCCAAGATATAGATTAATCTGAGATAACGTCGAGTCGTGACACATACTTATTCCCGTGACCTTCAATCATATAAAATTTACAAGGGATATCAATTACACATTATGCGGAATGTAAACAAATATACATTGCTTATATATAAAAACAAAAATTCATTTACACTATGAACAACCAATCACTTGCATATTTAAATACAATGTAAGGATCAAAAGTGTAAAACGTTTCCAAAACAAATTATAACTCAAATTTTTCATTTCAATTCCCATTTCAATATCATAATCATATGATATTACTTCATTTCCACTTAACTAGTCCTCCTGGAGGAACCGGATTAGTCGTCTCCACTGGCGCTGCGGCCTCAGAAGGACCAGTATGGGCAACTGTGCCTGTAATACCATCAATAACACTATGAATTTGACAATTTAGCAATGTATAAATAAATACATGATTGAATATGCTAATTATACATTTAATCCGTCTAACTTATTGTTAAACCAATACAAATACAATTCATAAACAATGAGAGTCTTTATTTTTTGGCAAACTACAATAGTATTTCAAATTAAATCACATCTTCCTAAAAAGGAAGGAGTACCATCTTCCATACGGAAGGATTTCCATCTTCTATACAGAAGAATTCATATATTGTAGGATTTATGAGAGTCTTTATTATTTGGTAAACTACAATAGTATTTCAAATTAAATCACATCTTCCTAAAAAGGAAGGATTACCATCTTCCATACGGAAGGATTTTCATTTTCTATACGGAATGATTCATATATTGTGGCATTTATCAGTGCCCGGGCCGGGGACTACTGAGCATTAGGATCCTTCTCTTTAGACTATACTACCACGTGAGTACCACCAGTAGGTGGTGGTTGAACTGGTGGCACTTGTGGAACTTGCATCTGAGCCTGAATTTGAGCTTGCACTTGTAACATGGTATTGATTTGAGTTTGCATATTCAATTGTGCTTCATGGCATTGATACCAGATTACAACCAGGGATCGCTACTCAAAACTTACAAAAAGAAAAAGGCTAAGACTAAGAGAACTTGGAAAACTCTTAGTCTTGCATTAAACTACTTAATTGCTTCTGCCTAGACAAGAGGGCTGGCAGTCCCTTTAATTAGACAAAATTTACAAACTACTGCGGACTTGAAGACGCTTGAAGTCCAAGAATTATTGAGGCTACTTGGGGGGGCTGTATTGAGGCGGCTTCATGATGACTCCGGATGCGAAAGCATTTGAAATCCGGAATACGTATCTTCAGGCTTGATTCAATGCATTGATAGTGACTTGGCACTATTTGGCACTATTTGGTACTATTGAAATAGTGACAGGATACTATTTGAATAGTGACTGAGAATATTTTATTTGGGTGAACAGTGCTGCATAGTAGTCAGCTGTCGGTTGATTGATGAATAGTGACTGCTGAATAGTGATGCTGCAATAGTGTCAAACAGTGGCTGTATAGTGGCAAATAGTGAATTTTTGAAAGTGACATTTCTTAAAAGTTGCTTTCGGGCTTGATTTTGTTGACTATGCTGGAGGCTCTTGCGGAGGCATCCTTGATGGGGAGAAGAGCCGTTAATGTCAAAGCTGATTGCGGCAGACTGTCGAGTGGCAGACTGTCGAATGAGTATTAGCGTGAGCTTTTTGACCAAATTGAGGCTTGGGAGTAAGTCGGCTTTATGAAGGTTGTGGCAGACAGCTAGAATAGCTTGATGGTGGCATTACAGAAGAGCTGTATTACAACGACGTAGTATGCCTATAATTCATCTTCGCCAGGAGATTGAGTAGGATCAGAGTCTTCATTGACGGAAAATGCTACTGACGGAACTGCTTCATGATGTGAGGCAAGAGGTTTCTTTTTGAGAGATTCTATTTCTTTGTGGAGAGCATGAATATGACTAATTAAATATTCTTGAGAATCCATGAAATTGGTGCTTATAGTGGGGGTTGTTGTCAAAGGGGCATATTTGGCTATTGGGGCAGTCTTGAAGGGGCCTGCTGCAGGATTTTTGATGACCTCAGTGACTGCGATTTTGAAAGATTTATAAGGGTCAATGTTTGGCAGTGGAGGTAAATGTTGAACATTGGAAGAAGAAGGGGAAGTTTGATTTTGGAGAATTGGTAAAACGTCAAATTTGTCCCAACATTTTACAAAGGTTCTTCGAAATAAATACGGGGGATTTGTAGTTTTAGAATAGTCCCATTTGAGGATCCAAGGGATACCATGAGTGAGGGAATAGGCTAAAAAGATGTATGAAGGTTCGCTTGATCGAAAGAAGGCTTTATTTGAGGTGAAATTTTGAAAATGGCTAGATAGGGAATCTGGGAGGATGGAAGAAGGTGGACCAAAGAGTGACCACCAATTTATCCAGATCCATTCTGGGACTTGAAGGTTTCGGTTCTTTTGGAAGCTGATGAACCAGGAGTGAGATTGCTCAGAATTTGGTGGAGTAAAACAAATTCACAAGTATTCATGTAATCCCATAAATTGTAGGGCCATTGTTTCTGATTGGGGCTTTGCACCATTCTAGTCGTGGACCAATTTTTCTAACATTCCTGCGGGGAGAGGATATGGAGAATTTTGAGTTTGGAGAAGGCAATTTCGCCATTTTTTTCAGTATGGGTAACTAGAGCGCTATTGGATTGTTCTAAAATGGGTTCATAGAATTTGACTGTGAGGGAGGATAATTTCGGTGAGAAATGCATATTAGTAAGTAATATTTTGGAGGGTATTTGGTCAGCAGGAAGTTCTGCAAGGATATTATGTAAAAGAGTGATTTGGCTTTCTGCATTGAGAATATATTGGCATTGGGAAGGTTTCTTTTTTGCTGTGGAATGAAGGAGAGGGGAGAATTGATTGGAGACAATAAATTCACTTAGTGTATCCAACTGTTTGGCTTTATTTTTTGATCTTTTGGACATTGTTGGACTGGGACTTCTTTCGACCCTGTAGAAATTCGCGAGAGAGGAAGTCGGGTAGAGAATTGGAAGTTCCTTTTATAAATTCTATTTTGAAATAGAATATTAAAAGTAAAGCTTGCCACCGAGCAAATATCTGTTTTGATGCAAGATTTTTAACATCTTTTTCTAAAACTTCTTTTGCTGGTTTGCAATGAATTCGTAAAAGAAATGGTTTACTTAAAATATCACTTTGAAATTTGAGGATTGAAGAAACTATAGCAAGGATTTCCTTTTTAATTGTAGAATAATTTTGTTGAGTCGGATTCCATGATCTAGATGTAAATTGAATGATTTGTTCTTTATTTCCATTTTGTTAGAGAAGGATACCACAATATCCTTTTTCAGAAGCATCAGTTTCAATAATTTTAAAAAGATCAAGGTTTGCTATATTTAAGCAAGGGAGAATTTTGACCTTTTCTTTTAATTTTTGAACGGCCAAAGTATGTGCTTCAATCCATTCTTCTTTATTATCTTTAGATAGTCTTTTTTTTAAGGAGGGTTCTTTCAGTTGCTAGATTTTGAAAAAAATTAGAGACATAATTTAAGCAACCTAAGAATCGTTGAAGTTGAGCGGTATCTTTGATTTCATTGGGAAATTTGTCAACAAATTGTATAACGCTATCTATTGCAGTGATGGTTTGATTTTCAATTTTATATCCGAGAAAGCAAATAGAGGTTTGGAATAAAATTATTTTTCTTTTGGAAAGGACAAGACCATTATATTTTATTGTATTGTAAAAGATAGAAAGATGTTTCCTATGTTGCTCGATGTTCTTAGAAAAGATTAGATTATCATCGATGTAGACAATGGAAAAGTCTTTATATGGGTGAAATATTTCATCCATGATTCTTTGGAACTCATAAGGAGCATTTTTCAAGCCGAATGGCATGACATTCCATTCAAAGTGTCCAAACGGAACTGTAAATGCGATTTTATAACGATCTTCTTCACGAAGTAGAATTTGCCAGAAACCAGATTTTAGATCAAATTTAGAGAAAATATTGGCAGAACATAAGCGATTAATTAAATCTTGTTTATTAGGAATGGGGTATCTTATGGATTGAAGTACTTCATTTAGGGGCTTGTAATTGATAACAAATCTTGGAGAACCTCGTTCGAGTTCTACTGCATTTTCAACATAGAAGGCTGCACAACTCCAAGGAGACTGAGATCGACGAATAAGATTTTTGGAAAGTAAATCTTTGATTTCCTTATCACAAAGATCATTGAGACGAGGATTCATTTGAGCTGGTCTAGCTTTTGTCAGAATAGATTTTTCATTAAAAGTTTCATCGTATGGGAGTGAAACTTGATGACACTTTCTATGCCAAAATACTGAAGGTACATCAACGCAACAAGTGTCGAAAAAATTCTTTTGGAATTGGAGCAATTGGGTTTGGAAATAAGGTTTATTGAGTTTTTCTTGGAGACTGAGGAGTCTCATGTCATTTTTTAGGTTATTTATATGAACTGTTTGGTAAGAGATTAAATTTGAGAGGGTTGAAATTTTTCCTATTTGAGGAGGTCTAATAAAATTAAAAAGGATGGATTCATGGTCTATCTTTGCTTCTAGACCGATAGATGTAACTTTGATAGGCTGAACTTGTAATATGAATGGGATTCCTAGTATTATGTCATGTGGGAGATTTTTAACAATGACAAAAGAGGTTTGAATACATTTATGATTTTTACATACATGGGCTTGTGGTGGTTTGTACCTAATAGTACAAGTGGTGCCATTAGCTGTGGTTATGGAGGCATTAGTATGAAGGCAGAATTTTGTAGGGGTTAGGCATTCTCTGATACAATTGATATTAGCACCAGAATCAATTAGAGCATTTGTGTATCGTATCAGGTTTTTGGTTTTGAGGGTGATAGAGGTATACCACTTTTGGAAAGCGTACGTAGTTATAGAGTTGATTTCATTATCTGAAGATGATTCTGTAGATTGGGTCAATTGTCTTTGTAATTTTTTAATTTCATTTTTGGAATCAGTTATTTCTTTTTGGAGAATATTAACTGTAACTGGTTCGTTGTAGGTTGGAAGAATAATATCTGAATTTGCTTTAAGAAGCATATTTAATTGAGAATTGGGTGTAGCAGGATTGACTTTAGACGAAGTAGCGGTCGTTGTCTGATGGGTTAGTTGTTGTGGTGGCAAGGGATTTATTATGACAAAGTCTTTGATGGGTTTATTGTTTATTGTTGAGTCTTGTATTATTGTTGATTCTTGTTTGGGTTGTACAATATAGGGAGAGTCATTAGATTATTGATCGAACCTAGTTTTATGCTGGAATATTATGATATCTTGATGTAATTTTGTAAAATTGTTTGGAGGATAAGTGAGTTGAAAGGGGATATTAGAGTGAAACCAGTCAAAGAAAGGGATATTTTGTTTAATGAGTTTCATGTGATCAAACCATTGGATTTTTAATTGAGCTTGTTCTTTTTTGTTAAAATTGCGAAAGAAGGAAAAGCGAAGGCGATGGTTTTTCATATCATTAATTAAAAATTGGTTATCAATTTGAAAAGGTATTTCTTGACATAAGACAGACAAGGAGTGTTGAAAGCGGTTCTAGTGATTGGTTTAATGGCTACTTGTACTAGTCCAATATAAAGATATCTGTATTGTTGGTTGTATTTTTGGATTGTCTCTTTAGCAATAAGAGTTATATTTTCTTCTTTATTTACTATTGATTTTGTCTCTTCGACAGTTTTGATTATATAATCAGTGTTCAACTTGAATGAACCTTGATTATAAATTTCTTTTATTGGGACCGTGGGAATAGTCCAATTATTGATTGATTGTTCAAGATTCTCGTAGGTAATCTCTTCCAAATTTTTGATTGACATTTTGTTAATATTTAAACTAAGACTAGATGCATGTGATGAAGATGAAGAAGAGTTAGAAGAAGAAGAAGAGTTTGAGAAAAAAACTTTTTTCAAAGAGCTAAATAACTTAGACATTTTTTAACAATAATTGAAATATCAAGTTAGAAGTTACTAGTGGCCTGTCAACCCCAAATGAGGGAACACGTCCTAACACTCACTGGCTCACGGACAATCAATCTCGGCGCGACAAGAGGCTTCGGACCTAGCTTCTTCCTTCTTAATACACAATTACTATTCAAAGCAGTACTAAGAATTTAACTACTCAAAAAGCAGACGAGCAGCATAACAGATGATGCTTGAGTTTTACAAAACATGAACATAAATATTAAAAATAAAACAGATAAACAGGACTGATTACACGACAGAGTAACAAGACTGTTTAACAATACAGTACAGAAACAGAACAAAGCTTACAGAGGGAGTAGGCACTGGGGGCAGTAAGGCTTGAGCACTTGGCTTTAATACCAGATTACAACCAAGGATCGCAACTCAAAACTTACAAAAGAAAAACAAAGGCTAAGACTGAGAGAACTTGGAAACTCCTTAGATTACAATCAGGGATCGCTACTCAAAACTTACAAAAGAAAAACAAAGGCTAAGACTGAGAGAACTTGGAAACTCTTAGTCTTGCACTAAACTACTTAATTGCTTCTGCCCAGACAAGAGGGCTGGCAGTCCCTTTTATAGACAAAATTTACAAACTATTGCGGACTTGAAGACGCTTGAAGTCCGAGAATTTTTTAGCTGCTTAGGGGGGTGTATTGAGGCGGCTTCATGATGACTCCGGATGCGAAAGCATTTGAAATCCGGAATACGTATCTTCAAGCTTGAATCAATGCATTGATAGTGACTTGGCGCTATTTGGCACTATTTGGTACTATTGAAATAGTGACAGGATACTATTTGAATAGTGACTAAGAATATATTATTTGGGTGAATAGTGCTGTATAGTAGTCCGCTGTCGATTGATTGATGAATAGTGACTGCTGAATAGTAATGCTGCAATAGTGCCAAACAGTGGCTGTATAGTGGCAAATAGTGAATTTTTGGAAGTGACATTTCTTAAAAGTCGCTTTCGGACTTGATTTTGTTGACTATGCTGGAGGCTCTTGCGGAGGCATCCTTGATGGGGAGAAGAGTCGTCATTGTCAGAGCTAATTGCTGCAGACTGTCGAGTGGCAGACTGTCGGATGAGTATTCGCTTGAGCTTTTTGACCAAATTGAGGCTTGGGTGTAAGTCGGCTTTATGAAGCCTGTGGCAGACAGTTGGATGAGCTTGATTGTGGCATTACAAAGGAGCTGTATTACAATGACGTAGTTTGCCTAGAATTCATCTTCGCCAGGAGATTGAGTAACATCAGATTCTTCATTGACGGAAGATGCTGCTAACGGAACTGCTCCATGATGTGAGGCGAGAGGTTTCTTTTTGAGAGATTCTATTTCTTTGTGGAGAGCATGAATATGACTAATTAAATATTCTTGAGAATCCATGAAATTGATGCATATATTAGGGGTTGCTGTCAAAGGGGCAGATTTGGCTATTGGGGCAGTCTTGAAAGGACCTCAGTGACTATGGTTTTGAAAGATTTATAAGGGTCAAATTTTGGCAGTGGAGGAAAATGTTGAATATTGGAAGAAGAAGGGTAAGTTTGATTTTGGAGAATTGGTAAAACGTCAAATTTGTCCCAACATTTTACAAAGGTTTTTCTAAATAAATACGTGGGATTTGTAGTTTTAGAATAGTCCCATTTGAGGATCCAGGGGATACCATGAGTGAGGGAATAGGCTAAAAAGAGGTATGAAGGTTCGCTTGATCGAAAGGAGGCTTTATTTGAGGTGAAATTTTGAAAATGGTCAGATAGGGAATCTGGGAGGATGGAAGAAGGTGGACCAAAGAGTGACCACCAATTTATCCAGAACCATTCTGGGACTTGAAGGTTTTGGTTCTTTTGGAAGCTGATGAACCAGGAGTGAGATTGCTTAGAATTTTGGTGGAGTAAAACAAATTCCCAAGTATTCATGTAATCCCATAAATTGTAGGGCCATTGTTTCTGATTGGGGCTTTGCACCATTCTGGTCGTGGACCAATTTTTCTGTCATTCCTGTGGGGAGAGGATATGGAGAATTTTGAGTTTGGAGAAGGCAATTTCGCCATCTTTTTCGGTATGGGTAACTAGAGCGCTATTGGATTGTTCTAAAATGGGTTCATAGAATTTGACTGTGAGGGAGGATAATTTGGGTGAGAAATGCATATTAGTAAGGAATATTTTGGAGGGTATTTGGTCAACAGGAAGTTCTGCAAGGATATTATCTAAGAGAGTGATCTGGCTTTCTGCATTGAGAATATATTGGGACTATGAAGGATTCTTTTTTGTTGTGGAATGAAGGAGAGGGGAGAATTGATTGGAGACACTAAATTCACTTAGTGTATTTGACTGTTTGGCTTTATTTTTGACTGTTTGGCTTTATTTTTTAATCTTTTGGACGTTGTTGGACTGAGCCTTCTCGCAACCCTGTAGAAATTCGCGAGAGAGGAAGTCAGGTAGAGAATTAGAAGTTTCTTTTATAAATTCTATTTTGAAATCGAATATTGAAAGTAAAGCTTGCCACCAAGCAAAAATCTGTTTTGATGCAAGATTTTTAACATCTTTTTCTAAAACTTCTTTTTCTGGTTTGCAATCAATTCATAAAAGAAATGGTTTATTTAAAATATCACTTTGAAATTTGAGGATTGAAGAAACTATAGCAAGGATTTCCTTTTTAATTGTAGAATAATTTTGTTGAGTCGGATTCCATGATCCAGATGTAAATTGAATGATTTGTTCTTTATTTCTGTTTTGTTGGAACTATATCCTTTTTCAGAAGCATCAGTTTGAATAATTTTAAAAAGATCAGGGTTTGCTATATTTAAGCAAGGGAGAATTTTGACCTTTTCTTTTAATTTTTGAACAGCCAAAGTATGTGCTTCAGTCCATTCTTCTTTATTATCTTTAGATAGTCTTTTTTGAAGGAGGGTTCTTTCAGTTGCTAGATTTTGAAAGAAATTAAAGACATAATTTAAGCAACCTAAGAATCGTTGAAGTTGAGCGGTATCTTTGATTTCATCAGGAAATTTATCAACGAATTGTATAACGCGATTTATTGGAGTGATGGTTTGATTTTCAATTTTATATCCGAGAAAGCGAATAGAGGTTTCGAATAAAATTATTTTTCTTTGGAAAAGGACAAAACCATTATATTTTATTGTATTGTAAAAGATAAAAAGATGTTTCCAATGTTGCTCGATGTTCTTGGAAAAGATTAGAATATCATCGATGTAGACAATGGAAAAGTCTTTATATGGGTGGAATATTTCATCTATGATTCTTTGAAACTCAGAATGAGCATTTTTCAAGCCGAATGGCATGACATTCCATTCAAAGTGTCCAAACGGAACTGTAAATGCGGTTTTATAACGATCTTCTTGATCATGAAGTTGAATTTGCCAGAAACCAGATTTTAGATCAAATTTAGAAAAAATATTGGCAGTACATAAGCGATTAATTAAATCTTGTTTATTAGGAATGGGGTATCTTATGGATTGAAGTACTTCATTCAGGGGCTTATAATTGATAACAAGTCTTGGAGAACCCCGTTTGAGTTCTGCTTCATTTTCTACATAGAAGGCCGCACAACTCCAAGGAGATTGAGATTTATGAATAAGATTTTTGGTGAGTAAATCTTTGATTTCTATATCACAAAGATCAAGGAGACGATCGATGATTCATTTGAGCTGGTCTAGCTTTTGTTGGGATAGAATTTTCATTAAAATTTTTATCCTATGGAAGTGAAACTTGATGAGACTTTCTATGCCAAAATGCTAAAGGTACATCAGCGCAACAAGTGTCGAAAAGTTTCTTTTGGAATTGTAGCTATTGGGTTTGGAAATAAGGCTTATTGAGTTTTTCTTGGAGACTGAGGGGTCTAGTGTCATTTTTGAGGCTATTTATGTGAGCTGTTTGGTAAGAGATTAAATTTGTGAGGGTGGAAACTTTTCCTATTTGAGGAGGTCTAATAAAATTAAAAAGAATGGATTCATGGTCTATCTTTGCTTCTAGACAGATAGATGTTTGAAAGGCTGAATTTGTAATATGAATGGGGTTCCTAGTATTATGTCATGTTGGAGATTTTTAACAATGACAAAAGAGGTTTGAATATATTTATGATTTTTACATACATGTGCTTGTGGTAGTTTGTACATAATAGTACAAGTGGTGCCATTAGTTGTGGTTATGGAGGCGTTAGTATGAAGGCAAAATTTTGTAGGGATTAGGCCTTCTCTGATACAATTGATATCAGCACCAGAATCAATTAGAGCATTTGTGTGTCGTATCAGGTTTTTGGTTTTGCGGGTGATAGGGGTATACCATTTTTGGAAAGCGTACGTAGTTATAGAGTTGATTTCATTATAGAGTGGATTGGAAGAAGGAGATGGGATTTGTAGTGGTAACAGCACTGGAATGGTAGAAGGTTCAATGAGTGGCAACTTTCCTTTGTTAGAATGCATTAGTTGCTGAGATGAGAGAAAACAAAGAATTGTTTAAATATTGTGAGAAAATATGTTTAAATATTTTGAGAAAATATGAATGAATAAAATTATGCATCAAATCGAAAAATGACTCGTTTATCTTTGATAGTGGTATGTAGACCATTTATGGTGGCAAAAAGGGCTGGATTTGTGTTATAAAAGGTGTTCCAAGAACTAAATTATGTTGTATATTTGGGACAACAACAAAGTTAGTGGGAATACCGATGTTATCCTTTAAAATGATGGCATTAGTTAATTTATATCGGATGGGGCAAGAACTTCTATTAGTAGTGGTTATTGAAGAATGTTTATGTTCTAAGAGACTTAAGGAGTTGAGACCTTCTTTTATACAATTCATATCAGCCCCTGAATCAATCAGAGCAGTAAGTTCATATGAAAATTCATGAATTTGTAAAGTGATTGAGTTATACCATTTATGAAAAGGATGATTTTGGATAGGTCCACAAAAACTTTCAATATTGGCATTAGTTGAATTTTGGAATGAATTTTATAAGTTGGTAACTTGAATTTGTAATGTCTGGACCAGATGTTTTAAAGATGAGACTTCTTCTTTTAGAGAACTTATGTCGTTAGAGAAATTCTCTGTTGGATGGGAAAGAATAGAAGAGGTTTGATAAATTGCTACTTGTACTAGTCCAATATGAAGACTATTTAATTTCTGGCAAATAATGTTCGGAGGCCAGAAATTAATTTTTCTTTCCAAAATGAGTTGTCGCAGTTGTCAATGCGAAATAGTTTAGAAAGATAAATATCTTTATACCATTAAAAATCTGTTAGAGTATGGCATTTAAGATTGATTAATTGTTTTTTGTTTTTCTCTGAAATATCACCAAGTTTTGCTAGGAAATGATGGATGATATTAGTTATTAGAGCAAGGACTTGTTCTCCTTGTGGTTCTCCTTTAGAATTAAGAATTGGTTGGCCATGCATGTTCATCGCGTTGAATGGCTTGTTTGATTTCTTCGCGCTGAATTTCAGTTAAATAATCGTTCCACCATCAATAATAAATAAAGAAGAAAATATAACTCTTATTGCTAAAGAGACAATCCAAAAATATAGCCAACAATTGGACTAGTACAAGTAGCCATTAAACCTCTCACTAGAACCGGTTTAAACACTTCTTGTCTGTCTTATGTTAGAGACCAAAGACATGTGAAGTTCAAAGACTCACTCATAGGTCTCGTCGAAGCTAGTCTTCACAATGGCCCTGCCCTTTTCAATTGCTTTCCCAATTTCTCAATAAGCCTCTCTGATCCAGGTGCTCATCAAGCCTGCTATTGTAATGCCAAATAGCAGAGCAATTAAGTAGTTTAGTGCAGAAGCAATATAACTTGTTTTGGACTCTTTTGTCATATATAAGCCCCATGCGGGAGCACGAGTCGGGCCTAGCCCACGTGGTTGGATCCGGAAAATGTTTAACCAAGTGCAAATCCATCCTGACGTGGCCTAAGGGACCCATATTTTGATATGAAATTGGTCCACTTTTGCAGAAATTTCAAATTTAGTTTTTCTAAAACATTATAATTAAATAAAATCATTTAGTTTAAAAATGTTTTATATATGGCTGCTTTATTGAACAGTTTCAAATGTTCAAATTCAAAGCGCACTTTTTATGGTGATTAACGTTGTCGTTTATTGCTGGTTTAAAGGCCCATCGACACTATTTTGTATTATGAAAGACTGGGCTGGGTTCTAAAATCAATACAAAGAAATAACTTCTACTTCCCTTTTTCCATTTTTTCACTGTGAGCATTCTGCGCTTCTTGGAGTCTGATCTAGACTTAGTTTGCGACCAACCAGACCATATATGGAGGTCGTTGTATCCTAGGAGTAGTTTCTACTAAGATCCAGTTTGCATCTGAATTTGTCCAGAAGAGGCGGAACTCGTCCTAAAAAAAGTATCGCCAGACGTTCAAGCAAAAAGAATTGAGAAATTGAAAATGATTCTTTTTATACGTGTCCTATTTGCATCTTTTCATACGTGTTCTGTACCACTTACACAGTCTAGCTAGTAAAAAAAAAATTAAATATGATTCTACTCTTTTCTTGACTAAATTGACCTCTCTTTCAGTGTTTGAGGATTCTTAGATTTTAAGTAATTTGGATTGGTGTGAGGTTTTCTTCTTTTCAAAGTCTTTGGTAATTGATTCCTGTTAAGAATGAAAGGTGAATTGGAAGCAAAAGAATTACGATATAAAAGTTGACTAACAATCATTAGATGACTTCCATGCCTCGACACCAGCAGTCTTTCTCCTTAGAATCATGGTCTGCTGGAAGGGCCAGAACACTAGGGTGGGTCTCCAGGGATCCTACAAGTCAAACTTCCTCTCTGCTCCTTCCAAAGAGGCATTCTTAATCTTATATACATACATACATATATACACTTTTATTACATACATACGTACTATTGTGCATAAGGAATATTATTATCTATTTATGTTCTATAGTTAGCTCCGTTGGTAGCTGTGTAATTGGAATCTGTTGAGATCTCTAGCCCAATTACTAGCATTGATAATGGGACAAGCTAGCCGAATCCTAACTGTGCCTGTACACATTGGACTGGGATTATTTTAGGCCCATGCATTGGGCAAGGACAGGTGTTCTTATATAATAGTTGAATTGGACACGCTTGGGCTATGATGGTTAAAGAACAGTCTATTCCAGTATATTGAGCACAAAAGATGTCCATTTTACAAACGAGTTGGTCATCGGCCCAACAATAACACTCGTGCTCTGGATCTGGGTATAAACATTAGGCCCAATAAATAGGTGAAGTTTAAATTATCTTCAGCTGACCCAACCAAGACCATGGGCACTCCTTAAATTATCATTAGCTGACCCAACACCTGTGCATTGATACAGTCTCATCCAAATTGAATAATAAACTAAAGTGAATTTTACAAAAAGGCTCCTATAGTTTCAGACAACCTCAAAAAGGCTTGTAAACTTTTTCTGTTTTTACTAAAACCTCCTTTGATTGACATTCAAACTGTACAAAAAGTACTAGTCCCAATTTTTTTTTGACTCTTGACAGATTTACTTTTGAGAAAAACTTCAATAGATTATCCCATACTTTAAAAGATAGATGGAAACTTTTGCCCAGAGATTATCCAGACATTGTTAGAGATATTATTCCATTATTTTTACCCAAAGATTAATATATAGTTTTGCTTAATTCTTGTAGGCCCCACATTTAGATTTGAGTTTTGCATAGCTTTTTTCCAAAAATAGCTAGGGATGAGTTGACCAATTTGAAATCTCTCCAGGGGAAAAACTGTCAAAAGCAAAAGAGATTTATAGTCAAAAGTAAATAGTCACTTTTTCTGCCGTTTTATCACTAAAAGTGGGGTTTTAATTAAAACACAAAATAGAGAATTCTTTTTGTGGTTTTGTGAAAATATAGGAGCCTTTCTGTAAAACAAATATATGATCGTACTCAACCGTGTTGTAACTGATGTCGACGAAACTCCGGCAGCCCCTTCCTTCATATGAAAGACAATGAATGAGATCGAGCTCACTCGGAAAGAAGAAACATAGCAGAAACTTCATTCAGATTCACAGGCGGTTTTCTAGTAGCTTAGCTATATATATGAACCAAACTACATCCAGAAATCATCACAACCCTCTTCCTCAAGTTCAACACAGATATCTCTCTGTTCCTGGGAAAACCAAGTATTTCCTTCCATCACTCTCGTTCATTGTTTGGTCGGTTCTTTCAATCCTTGGGTCGGTTCTTTTAATCCCAACTAGTCTATATCTCTTCTTTTTTGTTGGGTCGAGTCCTTTTGGCCTCTCATTCCATGGATCTTTCTCCTACAAACTATGCAGCAACAATCTTCAACCTTGGTAGACAACGATCTGCTAAGAAATGGCAAAAGGCTTTCAATGTCATCTATTCCTGCAGAGTTATGCTCTCTCTTGTCAATAAAGAAATACTCCTTGTCATCTCACGTAGTGCCTCATATACCTCCCTTTATGTCCAACCAGAAGATGATGGTCATGATAACACTAACAGTGATGGTAATGAGAGTAGAAACAGTGGTGGGTTCTTCTCGCATGTGGACTCAAAAGCACTGGGCAAAATTGTCAGGGACAAGGACATGGAGTCTCTTCATCGACTTGGAGGAATCCAAGGAATTACTGCAGCACTTGAAACGGATGCTGAGAGAGGAATACATGGGGACACACAGGATTTCAATCGTCGGCAGGAGGTACTTACTTTCTTCTTTGTCGGTTAAAGTAGATCATGGTTCGGTTAAACAGGGGACCTACTCGAGCGAAATATCGAGGGTCCTTGCTTAGTTGGTACGCCCACTTATTAAAAATTTAAGCTTTCCAAGCTAAATTTCAACCTTATTGCATGGCATTGACAAATTATAAGATATTAAAGAGAAGCGTTTTGGATTTAATTTTGGCTGTGGTTGAGATTTTGAAAGCTAGGTATTCTCTTTTTTTTTCTTTTCTTCGTATCTTTTTAATTTTCTCCCATTGTCTCGTACAAACTACCTACTTTATTTTTTTATCGAAATCACTCAAGTCTACTTTCCACTTTTATCTATGTTCATGGGCTGAGCTGAGGAATATCTAGGCCCAGCCTAACATCTGAACTCATGGACCATTCTCAACCCAAGCCCCGCGAGTTAACATTATAACACCAAAAAACAAAAAGAAAAAAAAAGGTCTTTTTCATTTATATTATTAGCCTTTATCTCAACTGGTTTGGATACTTAAGCCTCAATGAGATATCACTTGTGCAAATCCTAAGTCCTGCGTCCCGCTCTCATCCCACAATTACTTTTATAGTAGCGGGTAGGCCGCTGGGCTTGGGCTCTCTATCAGTTAGTCTGAGCCCGGCCCATTTATTCAAAAGGGCCAATTTAAATAATCCGAGCACATCCAGAGTACTAAAAGCTTAAGGTCTGAGCCAAGGACAAAGCGGGCTGGGCCGGATTTAGGCTCAGACTGGCCCAGTCCATGAACACCCCTACGCACTTTTCAAAGTAGTGCAATACCGCTCTTTCTATCCAAACTCTACCCTTCCCTTTAATTCTTCTCTTCGCTTTCTATGTCATTAACCCTTAGATTACATAAATAAGTACTCTCTTTAGTCTCATAATCTTTTCTTCGTTTACTTTCTTTCTAAAATCTATGGATATTTTTTTAATGCATAAATACTTAAGTTGCAATGTTGGTCATACATGTGCTGAGCACGGGTTATTATGCAAGTATGTACTTTAATATATCGGATTTGGACCCACCATTGGATTGATTTCTTATAAAACAAGAGAATATGGGTCGGGTTTGGGTATTCAGGTCGAGATTTGATTGGACCCAAATTGAAAGTTGATGCTCAGGCATATGAAAATTTCATGAGGGTGTTAAAATCGTCCATCCACCTATAAAAAATAGAAACCTCTCAAAATAAATTTCACTATGTTTATGGGCTTTTCTGAATTTCACTTAAACGTCTAATAAGAATTAGGCCCACTGGCAGATTGGTCATTTTCAAAACAAGGGAAGGAATTGTTACAACATTTTATCAAAATCACATATGGTGAAATTTGTCCAGGCCAGATTGAGCTCGATCCAAACCGTGAACCCCCAACAAGGTCAATGGTGGGATCAAAATTGGCCTTGTTGAATGGGAACCACAACAAGACTGTCTTGTAATCTCTCTCACCAATTCAGATAAGTTTTAAGGTGTTAAACATCTTGAACCCAACTCATTTATAATAGCCCTACAATGTTAGCTAGCACCATATATCTAATCTAGACGTGGTTACATGTATTCTTCTTTTAGCACAGAAACAAACCCCTGGGGCCTACCTTGCTAAAAAAAAAAAAAAAAAAATTCTTCTTTTTAAGGCTTGCAATACAATTGCACTCTCTTAACATTTTCAAATGGATATCATTTGCTCCCAAATATAGAGAAAGTGACACATAACACACTTCCTTGGTCTCTGCATATTCTCAATCAATTGATTTTGAATTGAAGCTTTCAACAAGTACGATGCCCTTTGGCACAGATTTTCTTCACTTTCATAATTTGTTTTTTATAATCTTCAATTATCATTGAAGAACCAATTAAAGAAGCAACACCCTATATTAAAAATTTTAAAACCCTACTTTGGTACCACCAATTACTTTTCTTTCTTGTCAACAACTAACAATGATATGCTATTAAAAAAAATATATATTATCTGCATACAAATTTAGCAATGCATCAAATAGCACAAAATATACTTGCACCTATAGATGAGAGATAGAAGTAATTAAATCTTCTAGTTTTACACCTGCTCATCTCAAAGCATCTGATTTATTGTTTGAATAAGCAAATGAGCCCCACAGAGACCTCTACCATTATTATAAATTATTTAAAATAAACAATTTTAAGTTTCAAATTTCAAATTCAAATTCAAGTTTCATTTCTGTCTAGTGATGTGCCAAAGTTGATTCTTAACAGGATTTTTTTTCTTATTCTATCAGCCTTCTATTGTGCTGGAAGAGAACAAAAGAAGCACCACCCTATAAATAAAAACTAAAACTCATACCTTTGATAACACTTATTACTCTGTTTTTTTAGCTCAAGAACTGATAAAATTATGTTATTAAGGAGAATTGCATGCCTTCAAACTTGTCAATGTATCAAATAGCACAATATATACATGCACTGGCTTTCTGTTTTATTGTTTGAATAAGTAAATGAAATCCACAAAAGAACTATATCTTTTTAGTATAATTTCAAGAGATTCTCTCCAGTAATGTGTTAATGCTGATTGTCAACAGGCTTTCGGTGCGAACACATACAAGAAGCCGCCTGCGAAGAACATCTTCTACTTCATCTTGGAGGCTTTCAAAGACCGGATAATCCTCATCCTTCTTGTCTGTGCAGCTCTCTCCTTGGGATTTGGGATCAAGGAGCATGGCCTCAAGGAAGGGTGGTATGATGGAGGAAGCATATTCATTGCTGTCTTTTTAGTTGTTGCTGTCACTGCTATCAGTAATTTTCGTCAATCTAAACAATTTCTGAAGCTATCCGACAAGAGTAATGACATCAATGTTGATGTGGTGAGAGACAGTCGACGCCAACAGGTATCAATCTTCAACATTGTTGTAGGTGATGTGGTCTTTCTAAAGATCGGCGATCAAATTCCTGCAGATGGGTTGTTCTTGAGTGGCCACTCCTTACAAGTGGATGAGTCGAGCATGACAGGTGAAAGCGACCATGTAAACACCAGTGCTGTTAAGAACCCGTTTCTAATATCTGGTGCAAAGGCGGTAGATGGGTATGGAACCATGCTTGTGACCTCTGTGGGCATGAACACAATGTGGGGCGAAATGATGAGCTCAATAAGTGATGATTCGAACGGGCAAACACCTTTACAAGACCGGCTAAACAAGCTCACATCATACATTGGAAAGGTTGGTTTGTGTGTTGCTTTTCTCGTTCTTGTTGTGCTGTTGGTGCGTTATTTCACGGGCAACACCCAAGATGAGAATGGAAATAGAGAGTTCAATGGAAAGAAAACAAAGATTGAAGAGGTGTTCAACTCAGTGGCCACTATGTTTGCCGCTGCTGTTACAATAGTGGTAGTGGCAATTCCTGAAGGTTTGCCGTTGGCAGTCACTCTCACTCTTGCTTACTCGATGAAGAGAATGATGGCTGATCAAGCAATGGTTCGGAATCTTTCAGCTTGTGAAACTATGGGCTCGGCCACAACCATCTGCACTGACAAAACAGGTACGTTGACATTGAACAAGATGACAGTCACAAAATTTTGGGGGTGGGGGGAAGAAGAATTTTCTAAAGACATTTCTACAGTAGCCCCAAAAATCCTAAAATTGCTTTACCAAGGCATTGGTCTAAACACATCAGCCAGTGTTTACCAAGCCAATTCAAGTTCTTCCCCTGAATTTTCTGGTAGCCCAACCGAAAAAGCAATTCTTTCTTGGGCAGTGATGGAATTGGGCATGAGTATGGAAGAATTAAAGCGAAGCTACACCACTCTTAATGTTGAAACCTTCAATTCAGAGAAGAAGCGAAGTGGAGTTTCAATAAGAAAGAATGGCGATAAATCAACCCATGCCCATTGGAAAGGAGCTGCTGAAATGATATTGGCTATGTGTTCGAATTCCTATGAGAGCAATGGGACCATAAAACCCATTAATCGACAAACTAGGATGAAGTTGGAGCAAATAATTGAAGGAATGGCAGCGCAAAGTCTTCGATGCATTGCTTTTTGCCCACAAACAAATAACAGAGGATGATGCAATCCATGATGATAACGAAGGAAAAGTCGGAGAAATTGCAGAAGATGACTTGACACTATTGGGGCTTGTGGGCATCAAGGACCCATGTAGGCCAGGAGTGCGAATGGCTGTGGAAGCTTGTAAAGGCGCTGGTGTCAACATCAAAATGATAACAGGGGACAATGTTTTCACTGCAACAGCCATAGCCATCGAATGCGGGATACTTCGGGCTGATCAAGATTTAAAAGAAGCGGTCGTGGAAGGCAGACAATTTTGTAATTACTCAAAACAAGAGAGGTTGGAAATGGTGGACAGAATATCTGTGATGGCAAGGTCCTCTCCATTAGACAAGCTTCTAATGGTTCAATGCCTAAAAGAAAAAGGCCATGTAGTTGCAGTCACTGGAGATGGTACAAATGATGCTCCTGCTTTGAAAGAAGCCGATGTTGGACTTTCAATGGGAATTCAAGGAACTGAAGTGGCAAAGGAGAGTTCAGACATTGTCATCTTGGACGATAACTTTTCTTCAGTCGTAACTGTTTTAAAGTGGGGAAGGGGCGTCTACAATAACATTCAGAAATTCATTCAATTTCAGCTTACTGTGAATGTTGCTGCCCTAGTGATAAACTTTATCGCAGCAGTTTCTGCGGGTGAAGTTCCACTCACAGCAGTCCAATTGCTATGGGTGAACCTAATAATGGACACTCTAGGTGCATTGGCTCTAGCTACAGAGCGCCCCACCAAGGAGTTGATGGATAAAAAGCCAGTTGGTCGAACTGAACCACTGATTACAAACATTATGTGGAGAAACCTTGCTGCTCAAGCTTCTTATCAAATTGCCATCTTGCTGACCTTGCAATTCAAAGGTCGTTCGATTTTTGGTGTGGATGAGAGCGTCAAGAACACCCTTATTTTCAATACTTTTGTTTTGTGTCAGGTATTCAATGAGTTCAATGCAAGAAAGTTAGAGAAGAGGAATGTGTTCGAGGGAATTCATCAAAACAGATTGTTTATAGGGATTGTGGCGATCACCGTTGTTCTTCAAGTGGTGATGGTGGAGTTACTTAAGAAGTTTGCAGATACAGAGCGCCTAAGCTGGGGACAATGGGGTGTGTGCATTGGAATAGCGGCGGTATCATGGCCGATTGGTTGGGTTGTCAAGTGCATTCCAGTAGCCGATAAACCATTTCTTAGCCTGCTCAAGCATTAGAGTTTTGAGTTCCAGTAGGTAATACCAACATTTATTCATCATTATTTCTGTATAGTTCTTTTAATAGCATTCTATTCCTTTGTTGCTCTTTACATTTTATTTGAATTTAGTGATGTTTATATTTCATCTTGGATGTGTACATCAATAAAATATTAGTGAAGCTCATTCAATGCCCAAACATTTGCAATTTTACTTTTCGCATTTCAATAAAATAGAAAGCAACAATATCACTAACATCAAGCCCAGTTGGAAGGTGCTGAGAACATCATCTTTGATTGGGCATCTATGGAAGAAAGTGACCCATTAAACATCAGATCCACATGAAAAAATATATAAATAAACAAATTTTGCAAGAAATGGAAAAGTTCTCTTCCTTTTATCAAAGGGAAATTACCTAAAATTGTCTTCTAGTCAGTGTTTAAGGACCCAGAGGTAAGCAAGTAGTGTATGGAACAGTAAACCCTCAGGCACTTACATATGCACAAATGATTCCGCCAGTTCTTATGTTATGCAAGTGGGTCATGAGGCCACTATTGAGACCAACATTTTAGAAATTGAAAAATCGAGCCAGAGGGCAAGTTGGTGGAGTGGATGGTTATGTAGGCCCAAATTTCGTGCATACTTTTCAAATAAGAAGTATTTAAAAAAAAAATGTATAAACATGGCAAATAGGAAAAGATTTTGACTTTCGAGAAACACAAGACATGGCAGTTGAAAGGAGTGTCTCTCAGCTGCACAGAGACCAATGCCTGGGGAGGTAAGATATACCACAGCTATCCCTGGGCTTCCTGATAAACGTGAAAACATGAAACTTATCTTTTATTCTAACAGGAAACAAAGCTCGAGAAAAGAGCACTATCCCATACTCGCATGAGTACTTTTACATTGCATCTTAAGGATTCTATGACCGAACCAATCATATTGTTGCAATCAGCAGAAACCTAGATTGTAGAAAATTTTATTTGGTGTGATCAATATCCCTTCTGCATCATCAATATCATCAGAAGATCCTATCTCAAAACATTAGTTACCGCAAGAATGAAATGAACCATACTTAGTAGTCCAAGGAACTACTGAGGGAAGGGAAGAAATACATAGATTATTGATATTTAGAATTTTTACAATTAAACATGTGCAGAAGATTAGAGATAAGAGAAGCAAAAATTGGGAAGCTAAAGTACACCTACTTCGACTCAACCAAAACCCATTACCTTTTATCACATAACCACCAGTCTAATCTTGTCTGAAAAACTCTACTGTTCCTCACTTCTCTCCAGGTGCCCCATAGCATGCAAAAGGAAGCATGACCTGCAGCACTTTTCCCCTTCCAGCAGAAAAGACCAACTCTCCAACCAACTCAACGATTTGCCTTTTAACTTGTAGAACATGATTCACTTGGATGCAAGAGGTAATCATGTTGACTAATCTATAAAACATTTTACTTTCAGTGAATTAGTATCATCCTTTTCCCATGAATTTTCGTAAGTTTCCTTTTTCTTGATTGAAAATAGATCCAGGGTCTCAGACAAGAAGGGAAAATCCAAACGTTGAGGCTTAGCAAAACAATGTCACTAAACTAGTCTAAGTTCTCCCTCAAACTATTACCAAGGCCTCCTTTTTATAATGGCTAATAAATTCCTATGATTTGTAAGCAATGCTTTTATATTGAATGAGCCAAAAGTAAAAGATTAAAGGAAAATATCCACAAGGAGGGATCGAGTAAAACTCATGTTTGATTGAAAATTACTACCCACAATAACTATAGTAAATTAAATCCTAAAATAATGGACGTCCCTTTTACACCTCCACCACAGACTATTCAGTCATCACATCCTTGATACTTGTTTGATTAAACCCCTTCTACTGTGAATTCCTTAGAATTCAAAAACTAAGTAGGCAAATGGGCCCTAATGGTACATCTGCTTAGTGTTTGTTGAATACAGATTTGCAAAAAGTGAAGGGTTCCTTTTTATCCATTTTCTTTCTTTTAATGCCCAAGGAGGACATTCAAGAATCTCCATTTCGATAGGAAATGATGGGTAATCTCCGTCATCCTAGTAAAATAAATCCAAGGAAACTAAATCTGCATCTATGAAACCTTTCCTCCTTGCCTCTTCGATTCTCCTTCACTCCAAATTCCTAGGAATGCAATACCAAGTAGGCAGAAGCAGATATTCTTAGCACTTAACAAAACAATGTAGATCAGCAAAAGAAAAAAGAAGGAAAAAAAGAATCATAGTCCTCATCCAAAATATTGATTATTGATTCTTCTTCAAATGCTTCTTATTACCAATTATAGAAGAGGAAAAATAAAACCCATCAATAATCCAATCTTGAATCAAATAGTCAAGGTTCTCAATGAGCAAATTTAAGTACCCAACATGAGCTAGAAAATAAGAGATTCTCCCAAATGACACGATCCGAGCCCAAGATATAGATTAATCTGAGATAACGTCGAGTCGTGACACATACTTATTCCCGTGACCTTCAATCATATAAAATTTACAAGGGATATCAATTACACATTATGCGGAATATAAACAAATATACATTGCTTATATATAAAAACAAAAATTCATTTACACTATGAACAACCAATCACTTGCATATTTAAATACAATGTAAGGATCAATAGTGTAAAACGTTTCCAAAACAAATTATAACTCAAATTTTTCATTTCAATTCCCATTTCAATATCATAATCATATGATATTACTTCATTTCCACTTAACTAGTCCTCCTGGAGGAACCGGATTAGTCGTCTCCACTGGCGCTGCAGCCTCAGAAGGACCAGTATGGGCAACTGTGCCTGTAATACCATCAATAACACTATGAATTTGACAATTTAGCAATGTATAAATAGATACATGATTGAATATGCTAATTATACATTTAATCCGTCTAACTCATTGTTAAACCAATACAAATACAATTCATAAACAATGAGAGTCTTTATTATTTGGCAAACTACAATAGTATTTCAAATTAAATCACATCTTCCTGAAAAGGAAGGAGTACCATCTTCCATACGGAAGGATTTCCATCTTCTATACAGAAGAATTCATATATTGTAGGATTTATGAGAGTCTTTATTATTTGGTAAACTACAATAGTATTTCAAATTAAATCACATCTTCCTAAAAAGGAAGGATTACCATCTTCCATACGGAAGGATTTTCATTTTCTATACGGAATGATTCATATATTGTGGCATTTATCAGTGCCCGGGCCGGGGACTACTGAGCATTAGGATCCTTCTCTTTAGACTATACTACCACGTGAGTACCACCAGTAGGTGGTGGTTGAACTGGTGGCACTTGTGGAACTTGCATCTGAGCCTGAATTTGAGCTTGCACTTGTAACATGGTATTGATTTGAGTTTGCATATTCAATTGTGCTTCATGGCATTGATACCAGATTACAACCAGGGATCACTACTCAAAACTTACAAAAAGAAAAAGGCTAAGACTAAGAGAACTTGGAAAACTCTTAGTCTTGCACTAAACTACTTAATTGCTTCTGCCTAGACAAGAGGGCTGGCAGTCCCTTTAATTAGACAAAATTTACAAACTACTGCGGACTTGAAGACGCTTGAAGTCCAAGAATTATTGAGGCTACTTGGGGGGGCTGTATTGAGGCGGCTTCATGATGACTCCGGATGCGAAAGCATTTGAAATCCGGAATACGTATCTTCAGGCTTGATTCAATGCATTGATAGTGACTTGGCACTATTTGGCACTATTTGGTACTATTGAAATAGTGACAGGATACTATTTGAATAGTGACTGAAAATATTTTATTTGGGTGAACAGTGCTGCATAGTAGTCAGCTGTCGGTTGATTGATGAATAGTGACTGCTGAATAGTGATGCTGCAATAGTGTCAAACAGTGGCTGTATAGTGGCAAATAGTGAATTTTTGAAAGTGACATTTCTTAAAAGCTGCTTTCGGGCTTGATTTTGTTGACTATGCTGGAGGCTCTTGCGGAGGCATCCTTGATGGGGAGAAGAGCCGTTAATGTCAAAGCTGATTGCGGCAGACTGTCGAGTGGCAGACTGTCGAATGAGTATTAGCGTGAGCTTTTTGACCAAATTGAGGCTTGGGAGTAAGTCGGCTTTATGAAGGTTGTGGCAGACAGCTAGAATAGCTTGATGGTGGCATTACAGAAGAGCTGTATTACAACGACGTAGTATGCCTATAATTCATCTTCGCCAGGAGATTGAGTAGGATCAGAGTCTTCATTGACGGAAAATGCTACTGACGGAACTGCTTCATAATGTGAGGCAAGAGGTTTCTTTTTGAGAGATTCTATTTCTTTGTGGAGAGCATGAATATGACTAATTAAATATTCTTGAGAATCCATGAAATTGGTGCTTATAGTGGGGGTTGTTGTCAAAGGGGCATATTTGGCTAAAGGGGCAGTCTTGAAGGGGCCTGCTGCAGGATTTTTGATGACCTCAGTGACTGCGATTTTGAAAGATTTATAAGGGTCAATGTTTGGCAGTGGAGGTAAATGTTGAACATTGGAAGAAGAAGGGGAAGTTTGATTTTGGAGAATTGGTAAAACGTCAAATTTGTCCCAACATTTTACAAAGGTTCTTCGAAATAAATACGGGGGATTTGTAGTTTTAGAATAGTCCCATTTGAGGATCCAAGGGATACCATGAGTGAGGGAATAGGCTAAAAAGATGTATGAAGGTTCGCTTGATCGAAAGAAGGCTTTATTTGAGGTGAAATTTTGAAAATGGCTAGATAGGGAATCTGGGAGGATGGAAGAAGGTGGACCAAAGAGTGACCACCAATTTATCCAGATCCATTCTGGGACTTGAAGGTTTCGGTTCTTTTGGAAGCTGATGAACCAGGAGTGAGAATGCTCAGAATTTTGGTGGAGTAAAACAAATTCACAAGTATTCATGTAATCCCATAAATTGTAGGGCCATTGTTTCTGATTGGGGCTTTGCACCATTCTAGTCGTGGACCAATTTTTCTGACATTCCTGCGGGGAGAAGATATGGAGAATTTTGAGTTTGGAGAAGGCAATTTCGCCATTTTTTTCAGTATGGGTAACTAGAGCGCTACTTGATTGTTCTAAAATGGGTTCATAGAATTTGAACTGTGAGGGAGTGCTTGTGAAAATG
>QPKB01000324.1:0-15578 GCA_003546025.1 Camphora micrantha
AAATTTCCGCAAGATCAGAAAAGAGCTCAACATTGCTGCGAAGCTTCAAAATCCCAAAACTTGCAAAGCTCCTCGAAATTTCTGGCGAGACTGGGAAGTGGCTCAAACATTGCTGCAAGCTCCAAAAAATTCCCAAGACTTGCAAGAAAATTCGAGGTATGCATCATCATGCTCCCAAATTTCATTTACAAAACATCATGCATAAAACCATCATGCATTAGATGCTAGGAAAACTTTGACTAAAAGTTTGACCAATTCCAACCCAATTTGGTCAAAACCAATCAAACTTTGTTCTAAGTCAAAATCCATGTTGACTTGACCTAGAAATTCTAGCCTTTTATCTTTGATGCATTTTAAACAAAAAAAAAAGAAGAAGAAGAATGCATGATCATCTTGGAATTAGCATAAAACCTCATATCATTAGTGAGCAAAACAAAAAAAAAAAAAACAAAAAAAAAAACTCTGTAAAAAAAAAAAGACGTGGGCAAAAAAAAAAAAAAAAAAAGAAAGAAAAGAAAAAGAACGAAAAAAAAAAAAAAACAGAACGATAGAAAAAAAAAAGGGGGCAGAACGTGCACAAAAAAAAAAAAAGAAAAGAAAAGAAGAGAAAGAAAAGAAAGAAAAGAAGGAAAAAAAAAAAGAAAAGGAAACTTTCCTACATCTACATGGGGTTTTTTCTTGGAAAAAGAAGACCTACTTGAAGCCATGGAGAAGAAGAAGAGAAACTTGAAGATCTTGAGAAATTCTTGGAGCACTCTTGAAGTTTTTTTGCAAAAAGAAAGCAACAAGAGAAAGAAAACCCATCTCCATTGCTTTTATAGAAAAAGCAAACCAAAAGAGGAAGGGAGGAGAAAAGCAAGGAGGCAAGTGCTAAAAATTAGCAAACTTCCTAAAAGAAAGGGAGATTTGAGATATTCTCTCCTAAAGAGGAGATTCTTGAGAAATTCTCTCCAAAAAGAAAGGGGATTTGAGAAACTTTCTCCCAAAGAGAGATACTTTGAGAAAATCTCTCCCAAAATCAAGGAAACTTGAGGGATTCTCTCCAAGTAAGGATATTTTTAGATATTCTCTACACAAAAGGGATATTTTTAGATATTCTTTACAAAATGACACCACATGAGATCTAAGCCATTTTTAAAAGCTTAAGGTCCCATGGGTTAGCCCATATGAGCCAGGTTTGACCACCTAGGCACTAAAAGTGGCTTTTAGTCAAAATTTCTCTTACCAAGAGCATACAAAAATGGTTCCATGCCTCTCTTGAGTTGATTGGACCATACAAAAAATTCCGAGCTTCATAAGCTTCCAAAAGAAACCCAACCATCCAACCCCATGCACCAAATCAAGCCACAATCTTGAAATTGACATTCCACAAAAAAACAAACCACTGCAATGGACCCAAAATTGTCCCAAAGAGTGACCAAAAAACCAAACCATGGTCCCCTAACTTGCCACATACAGCTTGTTAGGTCACAAGGCCGAAAGCAAAAAACCAAAATCCCGACCTCCTAACTCGCCACATATAGCCTGTTAGGTCACAAGGTCAAAAAACCAAAAACCTTCTTAACCGCCTAAAGTGCCACATAAAGCCTTTAGGTTCACAAGGTTAAAAGGGAAAACCCAAAACCAAAAACCCATATCCAAATGTCATTTCAAAATCCTTGCCTTGAGACGGTACATGACCCCTCTCATTACCGCGAAATCCATTGGAAGCTCAAAAAGCAACTCCATCAAAAGAAAAACGCTCAAGACTCTTGGTCAAGCAAGAAGATCTCCTTCAAATTCTCTTCGAGGCACACCAACTGCTAGAGCTGCCCACCTCGTCGCTGTACCTCGAGGGGGCATTTGTTGACACCAAAAAATGTCACTATGTCCCTTCAACACCAAAAGCTACATGGAGCCACATCCTGCCATAAATAGGAAGGCGCCACTTCAAGCACCAGATCTTGTCAGAATCAAACAAAAACTGCAAGATCCTTCAAAGCAACCAAAAGAGGGTTACACATGAAGTTTCGGGCCATTTCAACATCATTTGGCTTAACTTCACTCCTCCGACAGCCAGACAGGGCTCCCGGCAGCGACAGTGTCGAAGACTTCAAAACTTCGATCAGAGCCTACAGATGGTCTCAGAATACCTCCAAAAGGCCCCATGCCAAATTTCAAGTCAAACGGACGACGTTTGACCCTTCATCAACTCTCGGGAAGCAAAAACAGGCCTACCGGCAGCGGAGCACCCCGGAATCATGGCATCCAAATTGGAGCTAATGGATCATCTCAAAATGACTCCAATAGGTCCCCTGTCAAGTTTTAGGTCAAACGGACATCGTTTGGCCTAGTTTCAAAGCTCGGCATTTTCCTCGAGGTGAAATCAAGGCGAGCATTTGCGGGACCCCAAAAGGCTTCAAAACTCAAACCAAAGCCCATGGTTGGTCTTACTTACCATTCAGGAGGCTCCCTGTCAAATTTCAGGTCAATCGGACATCGGTTGACCACAAGTCAAAGCTCGGCATTTCTCTCATGGCGAAATTAAGGCAAGCATTTTGCGGGACCCCGAACGGCTTCAAAACTCAAACCAAAGCCTATGGTTGGTCCTATCTACTGCTCAAGAAGCTCCACGTCGAATTTCAGGTCATTCCGACATCGTTTGGACTAGTTTCAATGCTTGACAAAAAATCGGCAAAACCGCACAACAAAGTCTTCGGGCTTTCCAGAAAAAATAGGAAACTTTGTGCTCCGATTTGCGTGGCTTCTCGTTGGGTTTTCTTCAAGAGAATCAGGCCAATAAATGAGGGGAAATGTCAGGAAAAAATCAGAAGAAAAAAGAATGAAAAAAGATCGAAAAACGGCGAAGAAAAGGCGACCGAACGGCGACCATTCAATGGGCCCAAAGCCCATGGTCGCCGGCGACCTTGGCCCATGGTCGCCGGCGACCATGGGTGCATGGTAGCCGGCGACCATGGAATTTCCGGCGACCCAAAAGTCGCCGGAAACCCCTTTTTTCGGGTACTTTTCGCGTTTCGAGTTGATTGGCCCCTGTGATTTTTCCAAAATCTGATTTTTCGTGCATGAAATCCGTCGATCTTCGTCAACATCACGGATTCGCCGCCGAAATCATTGGATGATCATTAGATGCCTCGAAATCGCCAACCGGCCGACAAAGAAAGCACACTTTCTGCTCGCCCGATCGTGAAATCGACAGGACAGATGTTGCCAGCACGTTGACATTAATCAATGTCTGAAATTGCATCGCCATCCAACATCAAACAGCATGTGGATCCACCGGCGATCATCACAAGAAGAATTCCAAAAGACGCGGCGCGGCCCGCGACTCTTCAAGCGACTTGGCGACCAATTAATGAGGTTAAATGACCCATTTTATGACAAGTTAATGCGGTCATTAACTCATTATTTTGGACGGCCCAATCAAAAGCAAGCAAATGGGAGTTACAAGTCAGAGGATTTATGGCATTAAAGCCATGAAACTCCTCCCATGATGGGGATTGAAGGCAATTAAAGGCTCATTATTCTCCATCGACCAATCAAATTCAAGTAAAAAGGAGTTACAAAACAAGTAATTAAAAACTTGTAACTCCTCCCATTATGAGCATTAATGCATTCAATGCTCATAAACCCTCCTAAATGGCTACCAAAGGCCTAGAAATAGGAGGGCATTCCAAAGGGAAAGGATCCGGATCTAGCTCTCGCTCTCCCCTCGACGAAGACAAAAAAAAATTCCAGAAGCCCTGCAACTCTGCTGCCAAGACCACCAAAAGGTGATTGAAGCACCCTTGGGGGGCCACCCCCCAAGGACCTCCCTTCTTTTACCAACATGGCTAAAACGTGGCTTTTCAGCCCGTTTACTTAGCTTTTTATCGGATATAAGACCTTCTCTTGGTCTTTGTCCTTTAAAAATCTGAGGTTAGAAAGCCAAGCCAAGAATCCAAGCATCGTGTTCTCATCTGCATGGACGATGGAGGAGCCCATACATGACTCGCGACCGTCGATCTGAACGTGTCCCCACAATCGAATGAGAAGTCAGATTCCTTTTCTTGATTTCTATTGTACTTTATTTTTCTTTTAGAGACAAAAATCACAATTCTTGTCTTTCATAACGGATAAGACTTGTAAATCGCCTTTTACGGCAAAATCGCCTTTCACGGTAACAAATGAAATCGCCTTTCACGGCATTCAAAAAAAACCTTTGTCTCTTTTCTTAAAATATGTGTGCAATAGAAACTAGAAAAAGTTTCATTTCCCCTTTCTACTTGTGAAGGTGGATCTTCGGATCACCGTTTCTAAATTCCAAGTAGAAAAGTGAAATTGGCATACCCGTACAAAAAAAAAAGATGGTGATACCCTTTATCTTTTCTTCTCCTCCCCTCCGCCGTACCCCGAAAGACCCGGGGCGGAGGCAACGGGAGAGAGGGAAGAATCGGGTCCAGCAAAGTTCTTCATACTAATTTGCTTACTGCAGGAAGCTGCGGTCAAACAAACGCAGCTTGTCCCCCTCACCAGTTAGGTCTCCAAGAACGTATTTTCAACTTTTGTTTCAAGACTTGTTTTACATGATCTTTTTGCTATTGGTTTTTATCTAACATTAGATTATATAGTATTTCAATAACCAAATAGTCATGGGGAAGGTCATTTGCAATGTCTTGGGTCCAATGAGTGGTTGTTTACTTGACCAGTTTCCATTGGCATTGCAAGTTTGCTTCCGTTAATTTGTAAAACTATCAATTTTTTTCAGTTATTGGCATTCTATAAATTTATCAAATTCATATTCTTGAAATGATGGTTTGAATTCATTTTCATTCTTTCTTTTTTTGATGTGGTCTGGGTAGGGGAAGAGTAGCCAAAAGCTGCTCTCCAAGCCCAAGCTGAAGCTTTGGGATCAAAGATCCAACCGTCTTGTTCTCACACCAAAGACACATGACCGAGAGAAAACTCAAGGAAAAGAATTTTATCTTATCAATGAATTGGTGAATGAGAGGGATTACATCTCTTTATAAAGACTCCACACCCTATTCTATTTTGGAAACAAATCTAATTAAGGTAAAACTCTAAACTAAATAAGATGGGAAATTTTCTATCCTAAATTTCAGTTAATCCTTATAAAAAGAAAAGAATCCTAGGTTTGACTGTCCGTGAGATTCTGTAATATCTTGAGTTACCTAGGCCCCATGATTAGTCTGGCCCAGGTAGGGCCTTAGTGGATTACTTATTATTGAATTAGAAGGTGTCTCACGTGAGTGGTTGGTTACTTATTATTGAATTAGAAGGTGTCTCACGTGAGTGGTTTTTTTGGAAAGAGAAGGATTGGAAATTAGGAAGTACAAGAGAAGGATTAGGACTACCTCATCCTTGTATATATAAGTAAACCAACGACCCTCTTGCAGTATGAAATTCAATTCTTTCATTTGAGAGAAATCTAAGAGAGAGAGCTTTGTCGTTGGAATCTAGGGAAAGAAGAGGAAGAAGCCAATCGGTTGGAAGATGATCATCGGATGTCCTTTTCGCATCCACACATCGCAAGAGCAACGATCGCGTATCAAAGGTGAGTGGATCTTCCTAATTAACTAGTGGATTGGTCAAGATGATTGATAATAGCATATGATTCAATAATTCTGTATTGCTATGTATATAGTGATTCTCTGTAACCAAGGGGTAGGCATAAAAATCTATTTTTAAGTCAAGGGAATCATGTAAGAATGGCTGTGAGAATGTTATAATTGATATGGAGTGTAAACTCAAGAACTTCCATCGAATAGATGGGAAATTGGTGAAGACAGGGGCTTGGCGTCCAAGGAACATATTGGCGTTAAGGGATTGTGGGACCCCATGGCCCACTAGATGAAGCATCAGGACCATAGACCCGAAGGAGGTCCATGGTCGACCAAGGAGAACCTAGACCCAAGTGAGGTGGGCCTCGTTTGGGCCACCATCCATTTGATTTTTAATGTTCTGGCATGAATTGGATGGAAATACAGTTGAAGGTCGATAATGATTGTGGGACCCACTGCCTAACCTGATTAGAGATCAGGGCCCCACATCTTGAAAGGGACCACTGGGCGACCTTTGGGAGGGGGGGGGGGGTTGTGCAAGGCATCTTGGTTTTGGACCATTAGGTCCCATTGTACAATAGACTCAAGAAACCCAGGCGTGACTTAGTGCATAAATTATCAAAAATTAGTTCAGACTTGTGGGCCGTAAGATATGATTTGATGATGGATTAGATCCAATAGGTTGAGTTGTCATTGGGCGACCATGAACTTGAGGACTAATCTTGGGTAAGCCAAGTGGGGTCCACTGGATTTTTTATCAAGAGGTTCAGGTGTGAACTGTTTGTTTGTCTTGTGGTCTGTGTGATAAGATGAGTTCTGGAAGGGGTCTATTAATTAAGATTGACCTGGACCTTGTGTGGAAATACTAATTAACTTTCTTACTTCGATGAATTGAAGTTTTGTGAATTATGATTAATTGTGATTAATGAATTAACTGTGATTAATTAATTTTGTGTAATGTTGTGTTTATAATGGTGTGGGCCACTCCTATACCGCTCAATACCAATTATGACGAGAAGTGGGGCAGTAACCAGTGAAGTGTGCGTAGGTTGGGTCCACATTACTGTTTGTACAAATTATTAGTAATGAATTCTTGTTGCTATGTGATTATGAGATATTGTGCACTGATCCTAGATTTGGGATGTTGGACTTAGTGCGAGATGATTGATGGCTTCTGGCCATGGTGGCTGTATAGCAGCTGGTCCTTGGTGGACGTGTCTGATGAGACAGGGTCATGGTAACCGGTATACATGTATACAATAAGCATTGGAGGCTTGGTAATGTGCATGGGCACGAATATGTATATGGATGTACTTTTAGTGGTAATTGATCTATTGATTCAGATTTATTGGTTATGTGATATTATGTTGTATGCTGTTTGTGTAATTAGGAAAATTCATTGACCAGTAAAACTGATGCATTGTTGCCTCCTTCAGGTAATCTTGTTGCGGGTGGGCCAGAACAGGACGGTGCTCGGCACGTAGACTTTGGCATGGATGGCTGAAGGGAGAAAACGAGAAACATTTAAATAATTGATAGAGGGATTGGCTCTTGTTTAGTAATTTATATAATGTTTTAGTACATTATTGATTTGAGTCAGGACATGGGAATTTCGATCATTCAGAGACCATTGATATAGTTTGACTTTTATAATTCAATTGGAATTATAGTTTGATTTAAATGCCCAACCTCTTATGAGAACTATTTGATGAATGTATGGTAAATATTGCCAAGTTATCACGATTCGGATATCTGACAGGGCCCAGAAGTTGGGTTGTGACAGATTCTTTGGCTTTTATGGGTCTTAGTTGGCCTGGCTCATTGGGATTGGTCACGCCCAGATCCATTGGTCTGGCCTGCATTAGTTCTTCCTCTCTTGGAGAAAACTTGACCTTGAGTTTTGTAATTGTCGTCTTGGGCCGAAGATCCATCGTACAAAATTCTGATTTGCTTGTTGATCTTTAGGCTCTTTGAATGGCTTGGAAGCTTAACTCAATCTCCACTTAGAAATAGATTGGAGGTTTTGCTTCTTTTGATGTTCGAATTCAACTTTGATGTGTGATTTGACCATTAGATGCTTCAATTGTTGCCTTGTATCTAGAAATTACAATCTTCAAATATCAACAGTTGATCCTCGAAGATGAAATCAATGTGGTGAATCTCAATGACTTAATCTTCTTTTCAACCAATTAAACAATGTAAGTGTCCTCTGATGATCTACATGGCGCTTTTGGAACAATCATTAGATCCAGTGGATGATTTGACTTGTTTCACATTAGATCCAGATCTTCATTGTTTCCTTTTTTTGTTCAAATTGAACCATGTGAAGCCCACCCTTCTCCCCTTTACAGCTATTATATACCATCGGTCCTTTGACACTCACACTTCCCGTGAGTGAAGTGAGTGAAACTCTATGGTGGGGCCCATGTGCTGAAAATCTGTCTTGTTCAAAATAAATAATTCCCCTTGTAGAAAACTTCTATCTGACAAGATTTGGTTCCGCTATAAGATTGAGCATATCATAAATAATGTGGTTAATGCATTTAACTAAGAACATATAAATTGTGTTACATCTCACATAGCTGTCAAAGGATCAATCCCTGGGTAGTAAGGATGGCAATGGATTGGGTTTATATGGGGGCCCTCCCAGGGGCGGGTTTAGTAGTGCGGTGGTAGGATTCGGGGCTGGTATGGTTTTCCGTACACTAATTCAAGTCTCGTTCAGAGCGGGTTTGGGTTTTGGGTGCATTTACTTACCTCGCCAGGGGCGGACCCACGTATAAGTGCCATGGGGCTTCAGCCCCCACCCAACCTTAAAAAAGCCTGAAAGGCCTATAAAGCCCATCTGGCCAGCCCCCACTAGGCTAGCCCCCACTTAGAAAAGCCCATAGATCCCCCCTTTCCCTAACTTTAAGTTCGCTCTCTCTCTCTCTCTCTCTCTCTCTCAAAAAGTCCCCAAATCCGCAAAAACCTCAAATTGGTCTCATGCTCTAGCATTAATGATCGTAAGCTCCAAGTGCAGAGCAACGATGTAGTAATAAACTGGTGAGACCGGGTCGATCCATAGAGAGCAATGTAAATTAAAGTTCATCTCCAACTTCTACCTGCCCTAAATTAAAAATCTAAAACTAGCCTAAAAACTTAAAAATTACAACCATCATTCCTACTTTCCAAAAAGAAGTTTTTAACGGAAAATACACTTTATGTGATCAGTACACCGAACAATGAACATTAGGCAAAAATGCACCTAACAGGGAATCCGTACAGGATTCCTAATTTTTTTTAACAATTTTTTTGGTGGTCAAATTCGACCTTTAGATTCAGCACTGGAGGTCGAATTTGACCATGAGATAGAAAGTGGCCATAATACATTTTAGTTCCCTGCGTTAAATTCGACCTTGTAAGAAACACCCGAAGGTCGCATTCGACCAAAAATGTACATGAGTTTTTTTCTGACTTTATGATGGTCAAATAGTTGTGGCTTGGCTTCGTCATTGGTAGGTTCCTTTCTCTTACCTTTTCTTTGGTCTTGTTTTCTCTTCTTCTCTCACATCATTTTTTTTTTTTTTTTTTTTTGCACTTGAGTTTGAGTTTGGGTATGATGGGGAAGAAGAGATTTTGGGATTGAAAAAGGCTGGGGATTTGTGGTTTGGGAGGAGTGGGAAAGTGCTTCAGTTTGGGTGGAGGTGTTTATTGTTTGGATTCATAACAGATTTAGTTTTTGATTATGGCTGGTGGGGTTAGGGACGATGGGTATAGTTCAGTGAGGGGTTTGAGAATAGGCCTTGATTAGGTTTGTTTGAGGTCCCATGGGTTAGTTTGGTTTTAGGGCTTGAGGGTTTCAAATTTTTCTATGGTGTGGTACGAACCTTCCGTAAACCTTCCTTCCAGGAACGAACCTCTGTGGTGTGGTGTGAACTCAAATTAAAATTCAAATCGTTAATTTTAAGTCATTTTTTCTATTTGCTATCTTACCCACATATTCCTGGAATTTTGTAACGAGGAATTCTATTCTTCCACCTATAGGAGGCTTGCGATTTACCCATGATGTGACAAAAGGAATTCCATGGACCTCTTTTTTATTTTTGAGCAGTTTCCATGGACGTTGGTCTGTGCACTAGTTAGAAATGTTGCTTATGGTGTCAAAGAGTAGAAGGACATTACTATGCCATTGCCAGACCAGCACCACCATAGAAGCCCCCGTTAATCTACATCTAGTGTGTAATTTTTTTTATTTTCCTTAACTAAGATACTCATGTATGATGTCTTTTTTTTTTTTTTTTTACCTCTAGTTGGCCCAGTGGCTAGGAGATGTTGAATAAACCTGCCCACCTAGGGATTGATCCTGGGTGGAACTATGGGAGCGAGTGTGCTTAACCACAGTTATGATTCCCATGATATATGATAACAAGCTGAAAAACTCATGTACTGCCCTCCTGGTACCTAATGTCAGAAAAACTCATGTACATTTTTGGTCGAATGCGACCTTCAAGTGTTTCTTACAAGGTCGAATTCGACGTAAGGAACTAAAATGTCTTAGGGCCACTCTCTATCTCAGGGTTGAATTCGACCTCCTGCGCTGAAATTGAAGGTCGAATTTGACCACAAAAAAAAAAAATGGTAAAAAAAAATTAGGAATCCTGTACGGATTCCCTGTTAGGTGCATATTTAGATAATGTTCACTATTCGGTGTACTGACCACATAAAGTGTATTTCCGGTAGAAACCTCTTCTAAAAATTAAACTAATTACAATCCACTGAAAAGAAAACTTCCTTAAAGAAAATCATAAATCTGAAAGAATCTAAAAACTAAAGTTATTGCAAAATAATACAAAAGTTAAAACATCAAAAGAAGAAATATAAAAAATAAAACTAATAAACTAAACTAGAAACAAAAGTAACCTAAGTTAGAAAGTTAGTAAAGTTAGTAATGTTGGATTTTGAAGAGAGTTTGTTGCTTGAAGCTCGGTATTTTGTGTTGGAATTATTGTCAACACATTGTCACATAAGAATAGTACCGAATGTCTCAGCTCGGCACAGCATAGGATGCCTCAGCTCGGCACAGCACAGGATGCCTCAGCTCGGCACCGCACAGAATGCCTCAACTCGGCACAGAATGCCTTAGCGCAGTTACGGTAACAAGACATGAGCTCGAAAAGAAGGAAGACATGAGCATGGTAAAAGTTCAGAGCTTGGCAAAAGCATTGAGCTCGGACATGACAGTTTAGTTTGTCAAAGCGCAAAGCTCAAAGAAGAATCAAAGCAGAGTTTGGTAAAAGCACTGATCCCGGGCATAACAGCTCAGTTCGGCAAAGCGTCAAGCACTGAGCTTGGAAAAAGCACTGATCTCGGCTATGACATCTCGGCATAGCACTGGCGAAGCGTTGAGTTCGGTCATTTCAGCAAAGCACTGGCGAAGCGTTGAGCTCGGTCAGTTTGGCAAAGCATTGAGGTTGGTACAACGCAGTGCGTGGTTAAGCACTGAGCAGCTTGGTAAAGTCTTTCAAGCACTAAGCAGCTCGATAAAGCGCAAAGCTCGTTCAAGCATTGAGGTCGGTCAAGCGCAGAGCTCAAAACAGAAAGTTGAGTGAGAAAAAACAGGGGATCTTTTCTAATCCTTGCAGGAGTTTTACAAAACAGAAAGTTGCGCGAAAAAAAATAGGGGATCTTTTCTAATCCTTGTAGGAGTTTTACAAAACAGAAAGTTGCGTAGGGGATCCTTTCTAATCCTTGCAGGAGTTTCCAAAACCTCTCCTAGCCTTTTTACAAACACGAATTAGGGTTTGAAATAGGATCGTTGAAATATACACAGAGAGATACAGAGAGACACACAGAAACAGAGAGAAGATTTGTGAGGGTGTGTGAGCTTGCAAGGAGACGCTACTGTGATTCTTTACAGCAAGTAAAGAAGAAACTCTGCATATCAAGAAGATGGTTCTTCATCAGTAGTTTCTTAGATAAGTCTTTCTCAATTCATGTTTATTAAATCTGATTTGTATGGGATTGAGAGTGAGAGATTGTAGAAGAGAATTTCTGTAAAGGGTTCTTCTCTAATCTTTGTAAAACATCAAGTGGGTGCTTGGTGTTGGGGTTTGGTGATCCTGTTTGTTGGTGCAGACGAATTGTAAAGGGAGTAGTTACTTCCTAGATAATGGGTGCTATCTGAATCAGGGGTGGGTGCTCCTTGAAGTTGAAACTTCAGAAATAATCAGTAAGACTAGCCTCGGATTGGTGTCCGGGTAGTCGTTGCACCGTGGACGTAGCCTTTGGGTGAACCACGTTAAAACCTTGTGTTCCTGTTGTAAGACCCCGACCCGAGTGACCTGATTAGTGTTGATTAAGTTGCGTGTTAGTCTTGTTTTGGTTTAGTTGGTTTAGAATAGCTTTGTCATAGCTTTGGGGAATTTTGAGTGCCTTTGGAATTAGTGGGGCCCTTTGGGGGTTCATTTTTATGACTTGCGTGTACTTGGGGGTTTACTTGAGATTCTTTTGATGTGGTGTTTTATCCCGATTTACTTATTTTGTTAATTCCATCAACTTTTATGTTGATCCCGTTCCCGTCCCGAATCCCGAAACCCGATTTCCATTGCTTAAGGGCAAAACAGTCTTTTTACACTAAAGCTATACCCAAAACTTGATATTCCCGAAACCCACGAGGCATATACTTTTTGGAAACTAGAAATTTCGACGATCATTTCTTCCTTCTTCGTCGATTTCATTTGAGATCCCGAAAACTACTATTTCAACCTTCCAAGTTCCTAAAGAAGTGGAGCCCACTTGCAAATGCTTTATAAGCACTCATCTCCCTCCTTTTTCCCTTTTCCAGCAACTTCTTGTCTAGGGCTTCTTCTTCCTCATTTTTCTTCTTCTTCTTGCTCTCTTCATCTCAATCCCTTACCAAGCTTGCACCCACATCATAATGGAGATCACCATCTTCTTCCTCTCCTTCAAGGCTCTCTATTGACATCATTGTTGAAGAAAACCTCCCATTCCAAGACTTGTTTTGAGCTAAGACTTGCCATTAGAGGACCTTACAAGTAAGCTTTCTCACTAATCTCTTAGATTTGTGTCCTTATGATCTTAGAGGAGCTCCATTTTCATTATTGGAAGCTCTCTTCCTATTTCCTTGTTTAACCCATTTTAGGGTTTGTTTTGGGGTTTTTGTAGAGATTGTGGATTTTGTGCTTGAGAGGGTGTTAGAGGATCTTTGCTTAGCTTTGGATTTGAGGCAAGTGGATGAATGGATAAGTTTTGAACATTTACATGTTTTATGGAAATCTCTTGTTTTTGCACTAATTATTCCTAATGATTTTTACATGTGTCTTCATAGTCTTCCTTGCCTTGATTTCTATTACTTTTGAAATGCATAATTATGAGTTGATTTTACTATTATGCATCTTGATAAATGTATCTTTGTATTATTAAAGTGTAGATGAATCTTATGGGTGTTGGTTTCTCTTCCTTTGGTGAGCAAATATGATTGAATGGAGGAGTTTGATTTGGATGTAATGGGAAGTAGAAAATAAGGTTGTGGTATTTGAAAGAAACCTAATGGTTGTTATGGGGAGGCAAGAAGGCCTTTGTTGCAGGAAAAATGCTTAGGGGGAAGAAGAGAAGAAGGCCAGAATGGCCATTTTCGGGCAGCAGAATTGACTGCCCGCTCGAGCGGCCTGACGTCCGCTCGAGCGCGCAGTCATTCTGGCTGCAGCTCGGGCAAAAAATGACTGCCCGCTCGAGCGGACATAAGGCCGCTCCAGCGTGCAGTCATGCTGACTGCAATTCGGGCAACAGAGTGCCTGCCCGCTCGAGCGCGCGATTGGCCGCTCGAGCGCGCCGACGCTCTGTCTGCCTGTCTTCCTGCGCAGCCCAGGTCCGCTCGAGGGCACCCCCCCCCCTCCTCCTGCATATGGACCACCTTTGAGGCTCGGGAATGGTTTTTAATGGAATCCATTGATATTTAGGAGGTTTATGAGGCAACATACAAACCTATTGGAGAAAGAAACCAAACCACAAGCTTTCATTCGAAGTCTTTTGAAAATCACTAAGGTGCATAAAGAGCCCGGAATGTCTCCAAACTCCAGGAGTACCAAGTGACCATTACAATCGACATACGGGGTCCTTATTCACTTGATTTATATCGAATCCCGATACTTGTCTCGAATATCAAGAAATGTGATTTATCATTCCCGAAAACATTGAATTTGCAGCTAGAGCTTTTGCTAGCCCCGATATGCACTTCCCGTTTGAAAATGGAATTAGTGCTTTTGAGCACCCCGTCCTGCCCGTTTATTTAAGTGCATTACATATGATTTGTACATGTCTTGTTTTACATGATTTGACCTATGAGTCGGCACCACTAAGCTTGGCTTTCCTTGCGGTTTGATCCACCGACTTGGAGACCCTTTCTCGTCCCGCCAGCTGCAGTTTGGATCTCACTACCCGGTTATTACCGTGGTCTTGTCCCGATACCCGGTTCGCTACCGTGGTCTCGTCCCGTATTATATTATGTATATGTATATGTTACTTATGTTGTATCTCCTCACTTCGGTGACTGAGACAACATCCCGATATGCTCATATCACTTCGGTGATAGCGGACTTAGCTATGTGTGGTTGCCATCTTGTCTGTTTCCCGTTTCCTTGGATACCTTACATGTTTTATACTGCATATGTATTTGAACAAATGTTTCTCTTGTTTTATGAAACAATTGCTTTGACAGGTTTAAATGTTTTCCAAGGTATTTCCTTATTGTTATGTCTTTTCACCCGTTTGCCAAACCGTCGTGTTTGACCCTTTGCTTTGGTACTCAGGTCCCGTTGTTGGTCTCCCAGAGGAGGAGCTTGAGGAGGCGGTCGGCGAACCGCATCGATTAGTTGAGTGGCACGCCGATGATGTCGTATAGACATTCGGGTGCTTGAGCTGCGTAACATTTTGGAATAGTGGCTAACCATTCTTTTGGGAATTTGTTATTTGATTTATATTGGCCTTTGTTGGCCTCTATTTTTGGGAACACTGTAATTAAAATATATTGTTGTAAACCTTAACTTTCTTTTGGGGGTTATAGCTTTAATGATCATTGATCATTTTGATGCTAGTATTAAACATGTGTTAATTGTTGTTATCTTGGACATGAATGTATGAAATAGATTTGCTACACGCTTCCGTACTTAAAAGAAATATTCATGTCGATGTGATATCCTCACCGCGAACACCTGTGGGAAATCGCGTGTACGAGTGGTACTCTTTGGTAGACTCGTATACGTTTTGTTTTGGGATTTAAATAATTCATTCTTCGTATGGATTGTTAATTCATACAATCATACTCATAACAAATTAGTTCCCGATCCCGGATCAGGCCCGATGACCCGGTCCGGGGTAGCGACAGACTGGTATCAGAGCGAGACGTGTTTCAAGCAATTAAAAGAAACTAGAAATCCTAAGGACGTGGCAAGGATTCATTATAGTTTTCGTTAGTTAGTATCGTGTGAGCATTGTGTGACCCCTATTGTATTATCTTGTGCTAACAAATTGTTTTGCAGCATTATGCCACCTCGCAAAAGGCCAGTAAACGGCAATCCTACTGCAAGTAACAGTGGGTTCATAGGGCCAGTCCAAGAGGACATTCCGGTGAACACCATGCAGAATCAATTCCAAGAAATGATGCAAGCTATGCTAGATCAACAGCGTCAGGCTGTTGACACCAAAAATGTCACTATGTCCCTTCAACACCAAATGCTACATGGAGCCACATCCTGCCATAAATAGGAAGGCGCCACTTCAAGCACCAGATCTTGTCAGAATCAAACAAAAACTGCAAGATCCTTCAAAGCAGTCAAAAGAAGGGTACACATGAAGTTTCGGGCCATTTCGACATCATTTGGCCTAACTTCACTCCTCCGACAGCCAGACAAGAGCTCCCGGCAGCGACAGTGTCGAAGACTTTAAAACTTCGATCAGAGCCTACGGATGGTCTCAAAATACCTCCAAAAGGCCCCCTGCCAAATTTCAGGTCAAACGGAC
>QPKB01000324.1:16578-43752 GCA_003546025.1 Camphora micrantha
TCTTCCTTCTTTTTGAGCTCATGTCTTGTTATCGTAACTGCGCTAAAGCATTCTGTGTCGAGTTGAGGCATCCTGTGCTGTGCCGAGCTGAGATATTCGGTACTATTCTTGTGTGACAATGTGTTGACAATAATTCCAACACTAAATACCGAGCTTCAAACAACAAACTCTCTTTAAAATCCAAGAATCTCCCCCTTTGGAATTGTTGGCAACACTTGGAACATGTTAACCATTAGTCTTCAGTCGATCTTACACACAAGTTGTTGTTCTGTTCTGAACTACTGTAGCATGTCTTCTTGGCAGTTACAGACTTCCCCCGACTCCCCCTGAACAACATGTTCTGGCCATTTATTCTCCCCCTTTGACAACAATCACAAAGGGACTGGCTTAGGAGCAAAAAGAATAGCAATAATGCATGCTCCCCCTAACAAGAAGGTCTCCTAATGCTTGGGAGAGTGAGTAACTCCCAATTTCTTGCGAAGATACTCGAAGACTTCCTTTGGTAGAGTCTTTGTGAAGATATCAACCACTTGTTCAGTGGTTGGAACATATTCCAATTTGACCTCACCGTTAGCAACCTTTTCTTTAAGAAAGTGATAACGTATGGCAACATGCTTTGTGCGGGAGTACTGGATAGGGTTCTTGGAGATATGAATGGCACTTGTGTTGTCGCAGAAGATTGGCATAGGATCTTTCATCTGAACACCGAGATCTGAGAGCATTTGACGCATCCACAAGAGTTGGGTGTAGCAAGTTGCTGCTGCTATGTACTCTGCTTCCGCTGCAGAAAGAGAAACTGAATCTTGCTCCTTGTTGTGCCAAGCTACCAATCTTTCACCAAGATAGAATGCACCTCCACTTGTGCTTCTGCGGTCAACTACACATCCAACCCAATTAGCATCAGAATACGCAAATAGAGTGAATGATTTACCTTTGGGATACTAGATGCCGAGCTCCAAAGTACCCTTGAGATACCGAAATATCCTCTTCACTACTGTAAGGTGCTCTTCCGTTGGTGATGTCTGAAATCTCGCCACCATACATACCGCCTGTAGAATGCCCGGTCTTGTAGCCGTCAAGTAGAGCAAGCTGCCTATCATTGATCGGTATGTGGTGTCATCAACTGATGGAGCCTTGTCATCTTTGCTTAGCTTTGTGTTCGTGGACATAGGCGTGCTCACGGGCTTGCTGTCTTCCATGTTGAACCGTTTCAGCATCTCCTTGATGTATTTCAACTGTGATATGAAGATACCATGCTTCAGCTGCTGCACTTGGAGACCAAGCAAGAAACTCAGCTCTCCAAGCATGGACATTTCAAATTCATTCTTCATCTCTTCAGCAAAATTTCTGCACAACTCCTTGTCATTACCTCCAAAGATTATGTCATCGACATAAACTATAACAACTAGTTGGTTGCATTGTTCTGTTTTGACATAGAGATTGCTATCAACCAGTCTTTTGCCGAAATCGATCTTGCGAAGATAATTATCCAGTCGTGCATACCAGGCCCTCGGTGCTTGTTTCAGGTCATATAGAGCCTTCCTCAACTTACACACCAGGTTTGAATTGTTGCTCAAGAGAAAACCGTCTGGTTGCTCAATGTATACCTCTTCCTCAAGTAGCCCATTCAAAAAGGCTGACTTCACATCCATTTGAAATACCTTGAAGTTCTTGTATGCAGCCAATGCTAGGAACATTCGTATGGCTTCCAGACGAGCCACTGGTGCAAAGGTTTCTTCAAAATCTATGCCTTCAATTTGAGCATAGCCTTTACAAACTAACCTTGCTTTGTTTCTCACAACTTGACCATCTTCATTTAGCTTATTTCTAAAGACCCATTTAGTACCTATTACATTCTTATCAACAGGTATAGGGACTAAATCCCAAATGGAGTTCTTCTCTATTTGCTCTAACTCCTCATGCATAGCCTTTACCCAATTTTCATCAAGGCTTGCTTCAACCACTGTCTTGGGTTCGATCAGTGATACTAGTGAAAAAGTGTTTGCAACACTATGTCTAGTTTGAACACCAGCCTTAGGATTTCCAATTATTTGGTCCTTGGGGTGTTGTTCTACCCAAGTGTTGTGCTTTTTAGGAGTAGCAACTTTTGAACCGTCCCTTGATTTCGTAGAATCATCAGGTTCAGCCCTTTCATCATCCAACTCAGACAAGTCCTCATAAACCGGACTTTCTTCACAGGTTTCATGCATGGGTTCATAAGGTTCGTCAATTCTAACATCAACACTTTCTACAAATTTTCTGGTCCTTTTTTAAGACACCTGTATGCCTTGCTAGTGGAGGAGTAACCTAGAAATATACCTTCATCAGCTCTTTCTTCAAATTTTCCCAGATTCTATTCAAGTCGCTTGATGAAGCACTTGCTGCCAAATATCTTGAAGTGCTTGACTGAAGGTTTCCGGCCAAACCACAATTCATATGGTGTTTTGTCTTCATGTCACCTAATCATGCATCGATTCTGAATGTATACTGCAGTATGGACTGCTTCCTTCCAATATCTGTCAACAAGTTTACTCTCAACCAGCATAGTGTGTGCCATTTCCTGCACGGTGCGGTTCTTGCGTTCAACAACTCCGTTTTGCTGTGGAGTTCTAGGGGCTGAGTATTGTCATTGAATCCCATGATGCTCGCAGAACTTGGTGAATTCTTCAAATGTGAATTCGCCTCCATGGTAAGACCTTAAAGTCTTGATCTTCTTCCCTAACATGTTTTCAACCTATGCTTTAAACACTTTAAACCGATCAAGTGCTTGATGTTTATGTTTTAGAAATAAAACCCATGTCATTCTAGTATAATCATCAATGCATAACATGAAATACTTATCTCCGTTGGTGCTTTGAGTTCGCATTGCTCCGCAAAGATCAGTGTGCACAAGCTCAAGAGGTTTCTTCGTGTGATGCTCTTTTGTCTTGAATACCACCCTCGTTTGCTTTCCCTTTTGACAAGAATTGCAACCGGGTTGGAAGGCTTCTTTATCATAGACATACCTCTCACCGCCTTTGTGTTGCAAATCTTTGACAGATTGTCAAAGTTTAGATGCCCGAGGCGCTTGTGCCACAACCAGCTTTCCTCAATTTGGCTCCTCAAGCAAGTTCTCTCCAACCCATCAGACAAGGTGTATAGATTACCTGTTGTTCTTGACCCTGTAGCTAGTGTTTTGCCATTGCTACACTTCTTGATTGCGAACCCAGTCTTTGTGAAGATTACCTCATGACCTTTGTCACAGATCTGACTTACACTTAGCAGGTTGTGTTTAAGTCCAGACACATACAACACTTCTTCATAAATGATCTTGCCTTCTTTCAGCTGAACAACGCCTTTGCCACAGATTTTGGCGCCGTCGTTGTAGCCGAATTTTACAAAGCCACCCTCAAAATGTTGTAGCTTTGTGAACTTGGCTTTGTCACCGGTCATATGACTTGAACAGCCACTGTCAAGGATCCATGGTGCAGCCTTCTTTTGAGCATTAAAAGCGGTTTTCACGGTGAAGGATTCCTTGGGTTCTTCTGCCCTTTTCTTCACCCTCCAGACCTTGACCAATTTGGGTTTCTTCTTGTTTAGCAATATGCAACCTGTAGTCCCTAGCCAAGTGACCAAAATTGTGACACTTATGGCACTCAATGTTGTGGCTACTTAGGACTGAGAAAGGGTTCCTAGTTGCAGTCATACTAGGTTTAACATAAAGTCTACATTCAGCTATTTTATGTCCATATCTATTACAATGGAAACAGTAACCATAAAAACTGGATTTTCTTTGTTTCTTGAATGGCTAGTTAGACTTCACATGTATAGACTTTTTCTTAGGCTGGACGGTGGGATTTACAGCTTTAGAAGGTGTAGTTGTTTGCTTCACAAACTTGGGTGGTGCTATTGTCTTTTCAGGAAGTGTAACCTTGGAGGATTCTCCGATCTCATATCCTAGACCAAATTTGATGTGGGGAGGCCTTTGGACTTTCAGCAGGTTGTTTAGCTTCATTGTTCCATTGATCTCTTGGAACACTTTGAGCTTTTGATTAAGTTTTAGACTTTCAGCCCTTGGTCCAAGGATTTCATTCTCAAGTTTCACAACCTCCTCAGTTTTAGCACTGACTTGGTTTTCTAGAATTTCAATGGTTCTCTTAAACTCTTCAACTTGAGTCTTTAAAGAAATTACAGAACTTTCAGCATCATGGAGGAGTTTCAGATTTTTCTTACTTGTTTTTCGCTCCAAGCTTAACTCCTTGAGTGCCGCGATTAGTTCTCCTTCGAGGTTGACCTCGGCCTCATCATCTTCCACCTCCAGCTCTTCCTCCTCTTCAACAATGACCATGAAGAGTGCTTCGTTTGACTCAGCTGAGTCGTCATTGTCTGAACTTTCAGACGCATCATTGGTGTAATGGCTGATGAAGCTTTTAGTCTTTCCTGATTTGCTGAACCTCTGCTTTCTCTGACTCTTATCAGCATAATAGTCTTCTTCATCATTGTCCTTGAACGGACACTTCGCAGCAAAGTGGCCAACACCGCCACAATTGAAGCACTTGAAAGGTAACTTCCCCTTGTACTTTCCGTTGCTGCCTTTCTTCAATCTTCTGACGAATTGAGCCTCAAGCTCGTCATCAGAATCATCATCGAGATCAGCATCCTTTACCTTTTTCTGTACTTTGAAGGCCGCCTCTCTGTCAGATGAGGATGTCTTGCCTATGCGCATCTCATAGGTAGTAAGTGATCCATGCAGTTCTTCCATGGAAAACACATTCAGGTCCTTGGCTTCTTCAATGGCAGAGACTTTTGAATCGAACCGGGGATGAAGCGATCTCAGAACCTTTTTGATGATGACCGGTTCTTTGATTTTCTCCCCTAGTCCACGGATGGCGTTGATGACTCCATTGACCCGCAGCATGTGGGAGTCAACATTCTCGCTTTCCTCCATGCGAAGAGACTCGAATTGTAAGCGATGAGTCTGCAACTTCGCCTCCTTGATTTTGTCATCACCTTCAGGAATATTTTGCAACTTGTCCCACACTTCTTTTGCAGTCTTACATGTCATGACTTTGACAAGCTCACTGTCGATAAGGCCGCTATAGAGAGCGTTCTGTGCCTCGGAGTCGTTGTCTACTAGCTTCTTTGTTGCAGCATCAGTGGGTGTGATAGAAGCGTTGTAGCCAACTTTTACAGCCTCCCAGACATCATAGCCAAGTGACTTAATGTAAGCCTGCATCCTTAGCTTCCAGAAGGAGTAGTTAGTACCATCAAACAGTGGTGATTTTGTGTTCCCAGTATTGGACCCCATGTGATTCGTTTAGAGATCACCCTCAGCGTGTTAATGCTTGCTAAAGGAACCTCGCTCTGATACCAATTGTTAGAATCACACGATCACTGAGAGGGGGGGGGGGGGGGCTGAATCAGTGATGTCTCAATACTTTTTACTTGAATACTAATAAGTCCAATAATCAAAGCAGTAAAACAAGCAACCACAGGTGTCGCGACCCCGGACCGGGTCATCGGGCCTGATCCGGGATTGGGAACTAATTTGTTATGAGTATGATTGTATGAATTAACAGTCCATATGAAGAATGAATTATTTAAATCCCAAAATAAAACGTATACGAGTCTACTAAAGAGTACCACTCGTACACACGATTTTCCACAGGTGTCCGCGGTGAGGATATCACATCGACATGAATATTTCTTTTAAGTGCGGAAGCGTGTAGCAAATTTATTTCATACATTCATGTCCAAGATAGCAACAATTAACACATGTTTAATACTATTATCAAAATGAGCAACGATCATTAAAGCTATAACCCCCAAAAGAAAGTTATGGTTTACAACAATATATTTTAATTACAGCGTTCCCAAAAATAGAGGCCAACAAAGGCCAATATAAATCAAATAACAAATTCCCAAAAGAATGGTTAGCCACTATTCCCAAAATGTTACGCAGCTCAAGCACCCGAATGTCTATACGACATCATCGGCGTGCCACTCAACTAATCGATGCAGTTCGCCGACCGCCTCCTCAAGCTCCTCCTCGGGGAGACCAACAACGGGACCTGAGTACCAAAGCAAAGGGTCAAACACGACGGTTTGGCAAACGGGTGAAAAGACATAACAATAGGGAAATACCTTGGAAAACATTTAAACCTGTCAAAGCAATAGTTTCATAAAACAAGAGAAACATTTGTTCAAATACATATGCAGTATAAAACATGTAAGGTATCCAAGGAAATGGGAAACAGACAAGATGGCAACCACACATAGCTAAGTCCTCTATCACCGAAGTGACATGAGCATATCGGGATGTTGTCTCAGTCACCGAAATGAGGAGATGCAACATAAGTAACATATACATATACATAATATAATACGGGACGGGACCACGGTAGCGAACTGTCGCGACCCCGGACCGAGGCCGCGGCTTAAGAGATGATGATTTGTAAGATTAATTATAAGATGATTAAACCTCCCACAGGTTCCCGCGGTGAGGGTTCCGAAAAACACAAGGAACAACCAACTCACACGATCAAGTATGCGGAAGCGCGTGGCAAATCACATCTTAACAAGTCATGACAGAATATGAACATATATTTCATCGAGACTAAAATATCAAAATGAAGACATAACAAGGCATTCCCATAATAATTCAAGTTGTAAAGTTAACCAAGTATGTTAAGTTATTACAGTTCCCAAAATAAGAGGCCAACAAAGGCCAATACAATACCAAAAGTATATAAACCCAAAAAGGTGATCCATCGGAAACTCATGACCCGTCCCAACGTCTAGATGACATCATCGGGTTGCCACTCACGGGCTAAGGTAGGCCCAACAGCCTCCTCTTGGCACTCCTCCTCAAAGGGATTGTCTCCTGCACCTGGTCACCAAAATACAAGCATCAAACATGACGGTTTGGCAAGAAATCATTTTAAGTGAAAGCATGTAAAACAATGTTTAATCGAGAACATAAAGAAATACTTTACTGAACGTAAAACAAATACTTACGAAACACGTTTCTAAATCAAAGACAAACTAACATGAATGCATAACATATATATCATGAATTGTAAATCCACAAAGAGCCCATCCTTTCTCTATCATTTATAATGAAAAGAGTAAGCACGCACGACAAGCACGAATATACATAGTATAACACGACACGATTCCCACAAATACAGGATTCCGGCCGCGGAACCGGACACGCACGATGTGTAATAAATACACGACTAATCTGCAGTTAGTTCACATGTTTAAGGACCCCCAGACAGTGGATCAGACTGAAAGGGCAATCCAAGCTCTGTGGTGCTCACTCGAGTTCATGAACGCACAAAACACGCAAAACACGATTCAAACATATCGAAAATAAAAAGGAAAATCACTTGTCACAACAAGACAAGGCACGACTAGCAAAATGCATAATATATATGCTCACAACTTATAAAAGTGATCCCCATTTAATACTTGAAACACATCTTAGAACGAGCTTATAAACTTGATTTCAAAGCGAGTACACGATATAACTTGCGGTATTAAACCAACGTTCAAAACACGATAATTTTATCAAGTACATGCTTAGGCTATTCATTGACCCTTGGGTGATTGGAACTCTATATTTAAAATACAAGGATTGGTGTCCCTGAAGTTAGTACGTAGCATGGAGTTCCATTCACACAATGTCAAGTTAAAGTCCTTAATATAGCCTAGTTTTCAGATTTTAAAAGAAAATGCAAATAGGCAAAAATCTTCTTAAACAGGGGTAATTCCAGTGTGCCCGGTCGACCTGGCCCTTGGCCGGTCGACCGCGTACACTGTGAGCCCGGTTGACCTGGAGTTGTAACTTTAATTCTGTGAACAGTGTTTTGGTCAGGTTCCAGAGAACCTGACCCTGTGTCGCCGGTCGACCGCGTGAACTGCGGAAACAGTAAATCCCGCAGTGCAACAGGTCATCCAACTGGGACCAAACCCAGTGTGCCCGGTCGACCGCGCCCCTTGGCCGGTCGACCGCGTGAACTGCGAAAATCATAACCCAGTTCTGATTTCTGCAAACAGTGGTCCATCCTTTCCTTCCTTTCTTTTCTACATTCTTTCCCACCTGATTAGTAAACTAAATACATGAATGTAACAAGCTAGCAAGGCTCACAATGGGGCATTTATTTCAAACTTAATCAAGTCATTAACATAAAAACCCATTTCATAATCCTTCAAACCCTTTCTTATCAAAACAAATCCAAACTTCAACAAAAGCAAGACTTAATTAAAAGTAATGAAATCTGAAAGTTTGGAAAGCCTTTTGGCATGCTTGCATTCTCTAAAATAAGATCACAACATGAAAACCTAGTAAAACAAAGCATTGTTACAAATGACAAATCCATAAATCCACATGCATAAACAACCTAAATAGATCACTTGCCTTAGCCAAATGAAAACAAGACTCTTCTTCAAGCACTCCTAACCAAAAGCCAAGCCAAGAACTACAAAATCCCATGAAATCCATTCAAAAACTCACCCAAAAATACAACCAAGCAACCCATTTCGAAATGGGTGCTACAAGTTAGAAAAACATGATCTTTGGGAGTAGAAAGAACTATATTAAAGAGATGGGTTGAAGCTCTTACCTAGAGGTGCCCAAACAAGATGCAAAGAAGGAAATGGAGATCTTTTCCAACAAGAAACTTCAAGAAAATGGTATCAATGTAAAGCTTGAGATGAGAGGAAGAAGATGATGGTTTTAGAATTCCATTTGGAGACTCATAGCTCAAGCATTCAAGAAGAGAAGAAGAGGGGAAAAAGAGGGTTTTCAGCCCTAGGTCAAGAAAGATTGCAGGAATTTTGTGGAATGAAGAGAGAAAGAGGGGAAAAAGGGCTTAAGTGCTAGACAAGTGGGTCCCTTAAGTGCTAAACTTGCATGAGTGAAAACACGGTCTTGTGGGCCTCAAATGAAGTCGACGAAGAAGGATAAAACGATCCTTGAAATATCTAGTTTCCAAAAAGTATATTTTTGACATGGTTTTGGGATCTCGAAAATCGTGTCCAGATTTGAGTGTGAAAAAGCTATTTTACCCTTTTTGGCCAAAACTTGAGTTTCTGGGCTACAAACACAAACGGGCTAAACACGAAAGTTGTACATAATCATAAAACCAATCAAATGAAATGAAAATCACGATTAACACAAAACCAAACATGATCTTCCCACGCTTGCACGTACACCCAGGCCTTCCTGAATGTGCCTAGTTAACACTAAACGTTCTCGAACTCCCCAAGCTATAACCATGACTAAAACTAATCACACTCTAAGCCACAATAACTAAACCCAATCAAGACTAAGCACACACTAAGCAAACACTATTGGGTTAATCCTGGGTTGGGGTTTGACATGAACCGGGTATCGGGACAAGACCACGGTAATAACCGGGTAGCGGGATCCAAACTGCAGCTGGCGGGACGGGAAAAGGTCTCCAAGTCGGTGGATCAAACCAGCAAGGAAAGTCAAGCTTAGTGGTGCCGACTCATAGGTCAAATCATGTAAAACAAAACATGTACAAATCATATGTAATGCACTTAAATAAACGGGCGGGACGGGGTACTCAAAAGCACTAATTCCATTTTCAAACGAGAAGTGCATATCTGGGCTAGCAAAAGCTCTAGTTGCAAATTCAATGTTTTCGGGAATGATAAATCACATTTCTTGATATTCGAGACAAGTATCGGGATTCGATATAAATCAAGTGAATAAGGACCCCGTATGTCGATTGTAATGGTCACTTGGTACTCCTGGAGTTTGGAGACATTCCGGGCTATTTATGCACCTTAGTGATTTTCAAAAGACTTCGAATGATAGCTTGTGGTTTGGTTTCTTTCTCCAATAGGTTTCGTATGTTGCCTCATAAACCTCCTAAATATCAATGGATTCCATTAAAAACCTTTCCCGAGCCTCAAAGGTGGTCCATATGCAGGAGGGGGTGCGGAGCGGCCAAAGGTGCGCTCGAGCAGCCAAAGGTGCGCTCGAGCGGACCTGGGCTACGCAGGAAGACAGGCAGACAGAGCGTCGGCGCGCTTGAGCGGCCAATCGCGCGCTTGAGTGGGCAGGCACTCTGTTGCCCGAATTGCAGTCAGCATGACTGCGCGCTCGAGCGGCCTTATGTCCGCTCGAGCGGGCAGTCATTTTCTGCCCGAGCTGCAACCAGAATGACTGCGCGCTCGAGCGGCCTGACGTCCGCTAGAGCGGGCAGTCAATTATGTTGCCCGAAAATGGTCATTCTGGCCTTCTTCTCTTCTTCCCCCTAAGCATTTTTCCTGCAACAAAGGCCTTCTTGCCTCCCCATAACAACCATTAGGTTTCTTTCAAATACCACAACCTTATTTTCTACTTCCCATTACATCCAAATCAAACTCCTCCATTCAATCATATTTGCTCACCAAAGGAAGAGAAACCAACACCCATAAGATTCATCTACACTTTAATAACACAAAGATACATTTATCAAGATGCATAATAGTAAAATCAACTCATAATTATGTATTTCAAAAGTAATAGAAATCAAGGCAAGGAAGACTATGAAGACACATGTAAAAATCATTAGGAATAATTAGTGCAAAAACAAGAGATTTCCATAAAACATGTAAATGTTCAAAACTTATCCATTCATCCACTTGCCTCAAATCCAAAGCTAAGCAAAGATCCTCTAACACCCTCTCAAGCACAAAATCCACAATCTCTACAAAAACCCCAAAACAAACCCTAAAATGGGTTAAACAAGGAAATAGGAAGACAGAGCTTCCAATAATGAAAATGGAGCTCCTCTAAGATCATAAGGACACAAATCTAAGAGATTAGTGAGAGAGCTTACTTGGAAGGTCCTCTAATGGCAAGTCTTAGCTCAAAACAAGTCTTGGAATGGGAGGTTTTCTTCAACAATGATGTCAATAGAGAGCCTTGAAGGAGAGGAAGAAGATGGTGATCTCCATTATGATGTGGATGCAAGCTTGGTAAGGGATTGAGATGAAGAGAGCAAGAAGAAGAAGAAAAATGAGGAAGAAGAAGCCCTAGACAAGAAGTTGCTGGAAAAGGGAAAAAGGAGGGAGATGAGTGCTTATAAAGCATTTGCAAGTGGGCTCCACTTCTTTAGGAACTTGGAAGGCTGAAATAGTAGTTTTCGGGATCTCGAATGAAATCGACAAAGAAGGAAGAAATGATCGTCGAAATTTCTAGTTTCCAAAAGGTATATGCTTCGTGGGTTTCGAGAATATCAAGTTTTGGGTACAGATTTAGTGTAAAAAGACTGTTTTGCCCTTAAGTAATGGAAATCGGGTTTCGGGATTCGGGATGGGAACGGGATCAACATAAAAGTTGAAGGAATTAACAAAATAAGTAAATCGGGATAAAACACCACATCAAAAGAATCTCAAGTAAACCCCCAAGTAAACGCAAGTCATAAAAAGGAACCCCCAAAGGGCCCCACTAATTCCAAAGGCACTCAAAATTCCCCAAAGCTATGACAAAGCTATTCTAAACCAACTAAACCAAAACAAGACTAACACGCAACTTAATCAACACTAATCGAGGTCACTCGGGTCGGGGTCTTACGTCCTCCACCCCTTAGGGTATTTGGTCCTCCAAATAAAACACAAAGCTCACCTTGGGTAGGAGATGTGGGTACTTCTTCTGCACTTGGTCTCGCAATTCCCAGGTTGCCTCTTTCGGTCCATGATTCTCCCAAAGTACCTTTACCCACTGAATAGTCCGTGTCCTCAATTCTTGCTCTTTGGTATCGATGATCCGAATAGGCTTCTCAACATAGGTAGCATCTTCTCTGATCTCTAACGGCTCATGCTGGAGTACATGTGAAGGATCGGGGACGTACTTTTTCAACATAGATACATGGAGGACGTTGTGTACACCAGATAGCTCGGGTGGTAAGGCTAACCTATAAGCCACTTCACCAATCTTGCTCACAATGTCATATGGTCCAATGTATCTCCTTGACAACTTGCCTTTCTACCCAAATCTCAAAGTTCCTCTAGTAGGTGATACCTTCAAGAAAACCTTGTCACCTTCTTTGAACTGTAAGTCCCTTCTGTGAGAATCTGCATAACTCTTCTATCTACTCCGTCTATGACAACAAAAATCTGTAAATTCTGCCACAAAGTCCTTCGAGATCCACATGCTAAGTCCACAAAATTCTGACTCTCTGGCGCGAAAACAATAAAAAGGAGCTAAATGTGGGTGCGGAGACATTAAATTCTCCCCCACTAGAAAAGAATTTGGTCCCCAAATTCTCTAACAAGAACAAAAGGGGAAGAGACAAGGAGAGTGTCACAACCCCGCCCAACTCAGCATGAAATTGTCCGCTTTGGCCCACGTGCACGCGCGAGGACTTCCCAGGAGGTCACCCATCCTAGTACTGCTCCCGCCCGAGCACGCTTAACTTCGGAGTTTTTACGGTCTCCGGGGCCGCACGGTTTTAAAAGGCCTCATGCTAAGTTAATACGGGGTTTGACTTATAAGCCCAGGGTCAGGACATGGATATTTCCAATGTGGGCTAACAGAGACTCACCATTTGAAGCCCGTGGTTGACACGCTACGCTCCGTGGTTAAGGGGGCCGCCCGGACCAAGCTCTCACACTCACCGTTTGAAGCCCATGGTTGACACGCTACGCTCCGTGGTTAAGGGTGCCGCCCGAACCAAGTTGTCACAGAGAGTCTCCCCCACTAGAAAGAAAACAAACCCGAATCTGACAGAACGACATCTAGCCAAAAATCCGGACCTCACTACACGTCTTAAGGTTCCTAGAGCGTTTTATTTCCTAGAAACCTGCCCGCTCTGATACCAGTCTGTCACGCCCCCAAACCCGGTTCCCGACCTCGGGGGCGGGAGAATTGGGGATGTGAGGGATGATTATATTTCTCCCAAGATCCGCGTGTGTGAGGATCCAAAATCACAACACTCTCTGAATATTTTTGCGGAAGCTTTTTTGGCAATGCGACCCGGAGTCCGTGGACATCATCGGATTCCGCGTCGCATACAACCTCTAGCATAAAGCTATCATTTTATGAACCATATTAGACTGGAATAAACCAACATAATAAAGTACAGAGCTGATAGTAACAGGATATTACATTCCCATATATGTTCAAGTTACAAATATCAATGTGTATTAGTTACAATCCCAAGAAAGGCTAATAAAAGCCGAACAATAACAAACTAATATCCACTACCCAAATATGACGTAACTCCGATGTTAAGCACAATGTCTACATGACATAGCTGACAAGGCAACCTGCAACTCATGGCTCCACAGCCAATAACTCTCAGCTCGGGGCGGGGAAACTGAACCTGAGTACCAAAATAGTGGGGCAAACACGACGGTTTGGCAAGCAGGTGAAAAGACATATCAATAAAGAAATTACCTTGGAAAACATTTAAACCTGTCAAGCAATAGTTTCATAAAATGAGATAATCCATTATTCAAATACGTATGCAATATAAAACATGTAAGGTATCCAAGGAAACGGGAAACAAGCAAGATGGCAACCACAAAAAGCTAAGTCCTCTATCACCGAAGTGACATGAGCATATCGGGATGTTGTCTCAGTCATTGAAGTGGGAAGATGCAACATAAGTAACATATACATAATATAATACGGGACATGACCACGGTAGCGAACCGGGCATCGTGAACCACAGTAGCAATCTGCGGCATCGGGACAAGACCACGGTAATAACCTGGTAGCGGGATCCAAACTGCAGCTGGCGGGACGGGAAAGGGTCTCCAAGTCGGTGGATCAAACCGGCAAGGAAAGCCAAGCTTAGTGGTGCCGACTCATAGGTCAAATCATGTAAAACAAGACATACACAAATCATATGTAATGCACTTAGATAAACGGGCAGGACGGGGTGCTCAAAAGCACTAATTTCATTTTATTCGGGCATGTATAAACGGGCTAGCAAAAATGCTAAAATACACTTTCAATACTTTCGGGAATGCTAAATCATAATTCGAGAAATTCTGGCTATTATCGGGATTCAAGACAAATCATAATTCGAGAAATTCGGGACAAGTATCGGGATTCGATATAAATCAAGTGAATAAGGACCCCGTATGTCGATTGTAATGATCACTTGGTACTCCTTGAGTTTGGACACATTCCAGGCTCTTTATGCACCTTAGGTATTCAAACTTTAATCGAATTTTAAATAAACAAAACATAATAGGGATGGGATCCTAAGCACAATATTAATCTAGTAGTACCTTACAACCTACTCAGTCATCGAAAGCAAAACGTATTCGCGATACCCAAACAAACCAATTTCGCGTTTAGATAAAAAAAAAAGATATGTCGTCGTTCCGTACCGTTCAAGATTGAATTAGGTTAAGTACCGATACAACCGGATTAACCATGAGGAAATGTCGGTTCAACCATCCTCACAAGAAGTCAAACGGGTCCACAAAAAGGGTCACTAAGTTCCACTTAAAGTCCACCTAACATAGGGCAAAAATCCATTTTTCAGCAGGATTTCCAGTTGGGCCGGTCGACCTGGCCCTTGGCCGGTCGACCGCGTACACAGTGGGCTCGGTCGACCGGCCAAGGGCCAGGTCAATCGGGAGTTGTAAAATAAAAGGGGTGAACAGTATTTTGGTCAGGCTCCAGAGAGCCTGACCTCTGTGTGGCCGGTCGACCGCGCCCCTTGGCCGGTCGACCGCGTGAACTGCGGAACAGTGTTTATTGCAGTGCAGCAGGTCATCCCACAGGGGACCTGTTCCAGTGTGCCCGGTCGACCGCACCCCTTGGCCGGTCGACCGCGTGAACTGCGTAACAGAACCCAGGTTCTGTTACAGCAGTTCAATCGGTCTTCCATTTTCTCCATTCCTTTTCTACATTCTTTCAAACCTAATTAGCAATCTAATTCATGAATAAAACAAGCTATCAAGGCTCACCAATGTGCATTTATTTCAAATCTAAACAAGTCATTAATATCACAAAATACATGGTGAAATCATAATGCATTTCATAAAACTCATTCAAGCTAAAAGTATCCAAATCATCCACTTGCCTTGGGTCTTAAATCAAGGAAATCAAGCTCCTAAGCACCCTTGCAAGCCAAGAACACAATCTCTACAAAAACCCCCAAAACAAAACCATGAAATGGGTCAAAACAAGCAATAAGAAGAGAGAGCTCCTAAAAATGAAAATGGAGCTTCTCAAGGACCATAAGAACACGAATCTAGAAGATTAGGGAGAGATCTTACCAATAGGTTCTCCAAATGAACAAGACAAGCTAAATTAAAATCTTGGAGAGAAGAGATTTCTTCAAAAATGGTACCAATAGGAAGCCTTCAAGGAGAGGAAGAGAATGGTGATCTCTATTTTGATGTTGGTGCAAGATTTGGTGGAAATCTAGTGAAGGAAAGGCAAGAAGAAGAAGAAAGGAGGCAAGAAAACCCTAGGCTCCTCTCTTGTGCTGGAAAATGGAGAAGGAAAAAGGAGATGAGTTCTCTTATAGTCAATGAAATGGGCTCCACCACTTAAGAACTTTGAAAGGCTGAAATAGTGTTTTTCGGGACTTCGGATGAAATCGACGAAGAAGGAAGAAATGATCGTCGAAATATCTAGTTTCCAAAAAGCATATGTTTCACGGGTTTCGGGAATAACAATAATTTGGTACAGATTTGGTGTAAAAGTACTGTTTTGCCCTTGAAGCGAGAAAAGACAAGTTTCGAGATTCGGGACGGGAACGGGATCAACATGAAAGTTGAAGGGATTAACAAAATAAGCAAATCGGGATAAAAACACCAAATCAAAAGAATCTCGAGTAATCCCCCAAGTACACGCAAGTCTTAAACAAGGAACCCCCAAAGGGCCCCACTAATCACAAAGGTACTCAAAATATCCCAAAGCTATTCTAATCCCAACTTAACCACAATCCACTAAACACACTTAGAGCTAAAACACAGCTCAAAAACACTAATTTGGGCCTCTCGGGTCGGGGTCTCACATCCTCCCCCCCTTAGAACATTTGGTCCTCCAAATGAACTAAACAAACCCAAAAAAACAAGTGGGGGTATAATCCCACACTTCGAAAACAAAACCTCAAACTGCTGCTCCCAACGGTCATCTCAAAAGCATCTGAACTCGCTGGGTCATCTCCGCTGTAGAACTCTTCAGTCAACTATCAACAGCTGTCATACATTCTCCCTCTGGCTCGCATCTGTTACTGCCCTGCCAATCTGACTGCTCAAGAATTTGCCAACTCTGACTCCTTCTAAGTTCCACCAAGTCTCTCACTTCTAGCCACCTTCAAAAAGAAAATTTCTGGAACAATTTTCTCAACTTCATCACAAATTGTCGAAGCTAGGGTCTCATATCAAATGCACCATCTTCAAGGTGAACTTCCTGTTAGCTCTAACCTGCTCGTTACTCTCGATCCTCTGCACCACAGTCTGTCTTTGACAATGACATGCTTGTCCCTTCACTATTCTTCAGCATTAGAAGCTCTGCACTCACTCTTGCAACTGTTCTGCCAAGTTTGTTTTCCCCAACAAATCCCAAAATAATTGACTTCCTACTCCGAGTATCTGCCAACTGAAAATTACCTCTTACATTGATGATCTGTTCTGCTCCTGCACAACTGCACTACCTCCAGTCAAACACGAGGGTGAGATGAGTCTGTAGTCAAGGTCTCTGATTCGGTTGAAGATCTCAAACTGTCCAAACTCTAACTCGGCAACTACCTCTTCTGACACCATCAACGTTTGAAGAATCCTTCCGTCAAACCCCTGACACCCATCAAATGTTCTAACATCACTTCTAATCTGCTGCCCGTCTTGTCTATCCATGTCGGTCAAAGTAAATGAAAGTTCTGGCTCATTCCGATGTATTGTAATTCTATCTCTGCCGTAAAGCACTGCATATAGTTTCCCTCAATGTCTTATTTGTTCAATCTTCTGCCTCTATCTCAGGTTCACCATCTTCAAGTCATGCATATGTGCCATTCTTCTCTGAATCTTTCGACTAGCCTTGTCCACAGGTTATGGTTCTCCAGCTTGCATCTGCACAATGTCCAAATTGATATCTCAAAAGTCCGTAAAGTCTGCAAGATCTCCTCTACCATATGACCAGGTAACAATCCCTTCTGTATACGGCTCTCTATGTCGCAGCCGAAAACTTACTTCCCATCATTATAACCACACACTGATGTACCCCCTCTGAGTCAGCTTCACCATCCTTCTAGAATCATTGAAAATCCTCTAACACTTATCCGACAAAAGTTCATCCATACTCGAGAAGTTCCCAGCTTCTAGCATCCACTTGAAGCTCTATCAACTGAAAATCACTTCAAACTTCCTAAAATCTGTCATTCTCTGGTTTCTGGAGTCTTTTGACTTAGGGAAATGTTCCAAGTTTATCCAAAATCCACACTTACTTGCCTGACGAATCCTCTGACGATACACGATCAACTGTAATTGGGTCTCGATATGCTGCTAACATTCCTTGCTGACTAACAACTGCTCATAAATTCCTTCGCTAACTCCGTCGGTGACAACAAAAATCTATAAATTCTGCCAAAGTCCTTCGAGATCCACATGCTAAGTCCACAAAACTCTGACTCTCTGGCGCGAAAACAATAAAAAGGAGCTAAATGTGGGTGCAGAGACACTAAATTCTCCCCCACTAGAAAAGAATTTGGTCCCCCAAATTCTCTAACAAGAACAAAAGGGGAAGAGACAAGGAGAGAGTCACAACCCCGCCCAACTCAGCATGAAATTGTCCGCTTTGGCCCACGTGCACGCGCGACGACTTCCCAGGAGGTCACCCATCCTAGTACTGCTCCCGCCCGAGCACGCTTAACTTCGGAATTCTTACGGTTTCCGAGGCTGCACAGTTTTAAAAGGCCTCATGCTAAGTTAATACGGGGTTTGACTTATAAGCCCAGGGTCAGGACATGGATATTTCCAATGTGGGCTAACAGAGACTCACCGTTTGAAGCCCGTGGTTGACACGCTACGCCCCGGGGTTAAGGGTGCCGCCCGGACCAAGCTCTAACACTCACCGTTTGAAGTCCGTGGTTGACACGCTACGCCCCGTGGTTAAGGGTGCCGCCCGGACCAAGCTCTCACACTCACCGTTTGAAGCCCGTGGTTGGCACGCTACGCCCCGTGGTTAAGGGTGCCGCCCGGACCAAGTTGTCACAGAGAGTCTCCCCCACTAGAAAGAAAACAAACCCGAATCTGACAGAACAACATCTAGCCAAAAATCCGGACCTCACTACACGTCTTAAGGTTCCTAGAGTGTTTTATTTCCTAGAAACCTGCCCGCTCTGATACCAGTCTGTCACGCCCCCAAACCCGGTTCCCGACCTCGGGGGCGGGAGAATTGGGGAGGTGATTGATGATTATATTTCTCCCAAGATCCGCGTGTGTGAGGATCCAAAATCACAACACTCTCTGAATATTTTTGCGGAAGCTTTTGTGGCAATGCGACCCGGAGTCCGTGGACATCATCAGATTCCGCGTCGCATACAACCTCTAGCATAAAGCTATCATTTTATGAACCATATCAGACTAGAATAAACCAACATAATAAAGTACAGAGCTGATAGTATCAGGATATTACATTCCCATATATGTTCAAGTTACAAGTATCAATGTGTATTAGTTACAATCCCAAGAAAGGCTAATAAAAGCCGAACAATAACAAACTAATATCCACTACCCAAATATGACGTAACTCCGATGTCAAGCACAATGTCTACATGACATAGCCGACAAGGCAACATGCAACTCATGGCTCCACAGCCAACAACTCTCAGCTCGGGGCGGGGAAACTGAACCTGAGTACCAAAATAGTGGGTCAAACACGACGGTTTGGCAAGCAGGTGAAAAGACATATCAATAAAGAAATTACCTTGGAAAACATTTGAACCCGTCAAGCAATAGTTTCATAAAACGAGATAATCCATTATTCAAATACGTATGCAATATAAAACATGTAAGGTATCCAAGGAAACGGGAAACAAGCAAGATGGCAACCACAAAAAGCTAAGTCCTCTATCACCGAAGTGACATGAGCATATCCGGATGTTGTCTCAGTCACCGAAGTGAGGAGATGCAACTTAAGTAACATATACATAATATAATACTAGACATGACCACGGTAGCGAACCGGGCATCGTGAACCACAGTAGCAATCTGCGGCATCGGGACAAGACCACGGTAATAACCGGGTAGCGGGATCCAAACTGCAGCTGGCGGGATGGGAAAGGGTCTCCAAGTCGGTGGATCAAACCGGCAAGGAAAGCCAAGCTTAGTGGTGCCGACTCATAGGTCAAATCATGTAAAACAAGACATGTACAAATCATATGTAATGCACTTAGGTAAACGGGCGGGACGGGGTGCTCAAAAGCACTAATTTCATTTTATTCGGGCATGTATAAACGGGCTAGCAAAAATGCTAAAAAACACTTTCAATACTTTCGGGAATGTTAAATCATAATTCGAGAAATTCGGGCTATTATCGGGATTCAAGACAAATCATAATTCGAGAAATTCGGGACTGGTATCGGGATTCGATATAAATCAAGTGAATAAGGACCCCGTATGTCGATTGTAATGATCACTTGGTACTCCTTGAGTTTGGAGACATTCAGGGCTCTTTATGCACCTTAGGTAATCAAACTTTAATCGAATTTTAAATAAACAAAACATAATAGGGATGGGATCCTAAGCACAATATTAATCTAGTAGTACCTTACAACCTACTCAGTCATCAAAAGGAAAACGAATTCGCGATACCCAAACAAACCAATTTCATGTTTAGATAAAAGAAAGGATATCCCGTCGTTCCATACCGTACAAGATTGAATTAGGTTAAGTACCGATACAACTGGATTAACCATGAGGAAATGTCGGTTCAACCATCCTCACAAGAAGTCAAACGGGTCCACAAAAAGGGTTACTAAGTTCCACTTAAAGTCCACCTAACATAGGGCAAAAATCCATTTTTCAGCAGGTTTTCTAGTTGGGCCGGTCGACCTGGCCCTTGGCCGGTCGACCGGGAGTTGTAAAATAAAAGGGGTGAACAGTATTTTGGTCAGGCTCCAGAGAGCCTGACCTCTGTGTGGCCGGTCGACCGCGCCCCTTGGCCGGTCGACCGCGTGAACTGCGGAACAGTGGTTCCCGCAGTGCAGCAAGTCGTCCCACAGGGGACCTGTTCCAGTGTGCCCGGTCGACCGCGCCCCTTGGCCGGTCGACCGCGTGAACTGCGTAACAGAACCCAGGCTCTGTTACAGCAGTTCAATGGGTCTTTCATTTTCTCCATTCCTTTTCTACATTCTTTCAAACTTGATTAGCAATCTAATTCATGAATAAAACAAGCTATCAAGGCTCAATGTGCATTTATTTCAAATCTAAACAAGTCATTAATATCACAAAATACATGGTGAAATCATAATGCATTTCATAAAACTCATTCAAGCTAAAAGTATCCAAATCATCCACTTGCCTTGGGTCTTAAATCAAGGAAATCAAGCTCCTAAGCACCCTTGCAAGCCAAGAACACAATCTCTACAAAAACCCCCAAAACAAAGCCCTAAAATGGGTCAAAACAAGCAATAAGAAGAGAGAGCTCCTAAAAATGAAAATGGAGCTTCTCAAGGACCATAAGAACATGAATCTAGAAGATTAGGGAGAGATCTTACCAATAGGTTCTCTAAATGAACAAGACAAGCTAAATTAAAATCTTGGAGAGAAGAGATTTCTTCAAAAATGGTACCAATAGGAAGCGCCTTCAAGGAGAGGAAGAGAATGGTGATCTCTATTTTGATGTTGGTGCAAGATTTGGTAGAAATCTAGTGAAGGAAAGGCAAGAAGAAGAAGAAAGGAGGCAAGAATACCCTAGGCTCCTCTCTTGTGCTGGAAAATGGAGAAGGAAAAAGGAGATGGGTTCTCTTATAGTCAATGAAATGGGCTCCACCACTTAAGAACTTTGAAAGGCTGAAATAGTGGTTTTCGGGACTTCGGATGAAATCGATGAAGAAGGAAGAAATGATCGTCGAAATATCTAGTTTCCAAAAAGTATATGTTTCACGGGTTTCGGGAATAACAATAATTCGGTACATATTTGGTGTAAAAGTACTGTTTTGCCCTTGAAGCGACAAAAGTCAAGTTTCGGGATTCGGGACGGGAACGGGATCAACATGAAAGTTGAAGGGATTAACAAAATATGCAAATCGGGATAAAACACCAAATCAAAAGAATCTCGAGTAATCCCCCAAGTACACGCAAGTCATAAACAAGGAACCCCCAAAGGGCCCCACTAATCATAAAGGCACTCAAAATATCCCAGAGCTATAACAAAGCTATTCTAATCCCAACTTAACCACAATCCACTAGACACACTTAGAGCTAAAACACAGCTCAAAAACACTAATTTGGGCCTCTCGGGTCGGGGTCTCACACTTATGGAAACAATCCATTGTAGCATGGTATCCTGCTAACCAATTCATCCCTAGGATGACATCAAAATCAAACATCTCCAAAGAAATGAGATTTGCTGGTAACTCTAACCCTCCTATCATGACTGAACAACTAGGGTAAAAAGTCCTACATACAACTTCTTTACCTATGGGAGTAGCCACAGTCAATGGGAAATCCATATCTCTAGCATGCATATCAATCAACTTTGTAAATCTGGGGGAGATAAAAGAGTGGGTAGAGCCAGGGTCAAACAAAACCCTAGCTTGGAATCCACAAACAAGGAGTGTACCTTCCACAACATCTCCTGCTGCCTCTGCATCAGCTCTGTTGATAGCATAAATCTGTCCTCTCTGCTGTGGCCTATTCTGAACTTGTTGTGGCCTGCCTGCATTCCTATTCTGTTGTAGAGGACGCTGATTCTGATTTTGTCCTTACTGACGGGCTTGCTACTACTGCTTTGGCCTAAACTGCTGCTGTGGGGCTTGCTGCTGAAGAGGTCTAGCCTGGTTCTGCACAACTATTGCATTCTGAGGTTGTGCTGGACGCTGTGCACCTTGCTGCTGCTGATTCTGCCTGTTCTGCCTCGGATAGTCCCTCATCTGATGAGCCATGGAACCACATCTGAAGCATGCTCCTGTGATGGTACGACACTGGGCACTCTCGTGGTTCTTCCCACAATGTGTACACACCAAAGGATTCTGCACATTCTGCTCTTGCCTATGCCTCTTGTGCTGATGGTTCCTCTGCTGACTGTTCTGCTGCTGCTGCTGCCCCCTTACCCTGGAGTCTGAGGATCTTATGGTGGAAGTTCTCAAATTTGTAAGCCCTCTTGACTGCCTCTTCGAAGGTTGTAGGTGGTACAACCCCGGTAGCATCCCTCTCAATGATGGGATTCAGTCCTTCAAGGAACTTAGTTATCTTCTTTTCCACCGTGTCCACTAGCTCAGGAGCATATCTAGACAATCTCTCGAATTTAGTGAGGTATTCGAGGACTGACATGTTGCCCTGAACAAGCTGCTGAAATTCCACTACCTTCTGCCTCCTGATATGAGTGGGCACATACTTGTCCCCAAACTGCCTCTTGAAGGTAGCCCATGCCACTGCATCAGGCATGTGCCTGTACTCTTCCCTCACTGTCTTCCACCAGATATCTGCTGACCCGGTGAAGAGAGATGTTGCAAGCTAGACTCTTTCTCTCCCTGTGCACTGGAAGATCTCAAAGATGTTCTGTGTGTGCTCCAGCCAATCGTCTGCAGCTAAGGGATCCTCTGTCCCAAAGAATTCTTTCGGGCCCCTCTTCCTGAACTTCTCAAACAAGGCATTAGGGTCATGCTCCATCTGATTGATCACAATAGCAGGCTGAGCTTGCACAGGCTCGGGCCTCCTCTGTAACACCTCTAGAAGTTGCCTCTGCATCTCTTGCAATTCCCTAGCATGATCATGATCTTTCTTAAGCATCTGTTCCTGCAGTCTGGCCTGATTCTCATTAGCCTGTGATGGACCCGATTCCTTCCCTCTCTCCCGCTACCTCCGCCCCGGGTCTTTCGGGGTACGGCGGAGGGGAGGAGAAGAAAAAGGTAAAGGGTTTCAACATCTTTCTTTTTTTTTGTACGGGTATGCCAATTTCACTTTTCTACTTGGAGTTTAGAAACGGTGATCCGAAGATTCACCTTCACAAGTAGAAAGGGGAAATGAAACTTTTTCTAGTTTCTATCGCACACATATTTTAAGAAAAGAGACAAAAGGTTTTTTTTGAATGCCGTGAAAGGTGATTTCATTTGTTTGCCGTGAAAGGCGATTTTGCCGTAAAAGGCGATTTACAAGTCTTATCCATTATGAAAGACAAGAATTGTGATTTTTGTCTCTAAAAGAAAAATAAAGTACAATAGAAATCAAGAAAAGGAATCTGACTTCTCATTCGATTGTGGGGACACGTTCAGATCGACGGTCGCGAGTCATGTATGGGCTCCTCCATCGTCCATGCAGATGAGAACACGATGCTTGGATTCTTGGCTTGGCTTTCTAACCTCAGATTTTTAAAGGACAAAGACCAAAAGAAGGTCTTATATCCGATAAAAAGCTAAGTAAACGGGCTAAAAAGCCACGTTTTAGCCATGTTGGTAGAAGAAGGGAGGTCCTTGGGGGGGTGGCCCCCCAAGGGTGCTTCAATCACCTTTTGGTGGTCTTTGCAGCAGAGTTGCAGGGCTTCTGGATTTTTTTGTCTTCGTCGGGAGGAGAGCGAGAGATCCGGATCGCACCGTTTTTTTTTTCTTTGGAATGCCCTCCTATTTATAGGCCTTTGGTAGCCATTTAGGAGGGTTTATGAGCAATGAATGTATTAATGCTCATAATGGGAGGAGTTACAAGTTTTTAAATTACTTGTTTTGTAACTCCTTTTTCCTTGAATTTGATTGGCCGATGGAGAATAATGAGCCTTTAATCGCTTTTAATCCCCATCATGGGAGGAGTTTCATGGCTTTAATGCCATAAATCCTCTGACTTGTAACTCCCATTTGCTTGCTTTTGATTGGGCCGTCCAAAATAATGAGTTAATGACCGCATTAACTTGTCATAAAACGGGTCATTTAACCTCATTAATTGGTCGCCAAGTCGCTCGAAGAGTCGCGGGCCGTGCCGCGTCTTTTGGAATTCTTCTTGCGATGATCGCCGGTGGATCCACATGTTGTTTGATGTCGGATGGCGATGCAATTTCAGACATTAATTGATGTCAAAGTGCCGACAGCATCTGTCCTGTCGATTTCACGATCGGGCGGGCAGAAAGTGTTCTTTCTTTGTCGGCCGGTTGGCGATTTCGAGGCATCTAATGATCATCCAATGACTTCGGCGGCGAATCCGTGATGTTTGACGAAGATCGACGGATTTCATGCACGAAAAATCAGATTTTGGAAAAATCACAGGGGCCAATCAACTCGAAACGCGAAAAGGACCCGAAAAAGGGTCTTCCGGCGAAATTTTGGGTCGCCGGAATTTCCATGGTCGCCGGCGACCATGGGCCATGGGCCCGTCTTTTGGTCGCCGTCTGGTCGCCGTTTCTTCGCCGTTTTTCGATCTTTTTCATTCTTTTTTCTTCTGTATTTTTGCTGACATTTCCCCTCATTTATTGGCCTGATTCTCTTGAAGAAACCCTGACGAGAAGCCACGCAAATCAGAGCACAAAGTTTCCTTTTTTTTGGAAAGCCGAAGACTTTGTTGTGCGGTTTTGCCGATTTTTTGTCAAGCGTTGAAACTAGGCCAAACAATGTCGGAATGACCTGAAATTTGACGTGGAGCTTCTTGAGCAGTAGATAGGACCAACCATAGGCTTTGGTTTGAGTCTTGAAGCCTTTTGGGGCCCCGCAAACGCTTGCCTTGATTTCGCCATGAGAGAAATGCCGAGCTTTGACTTGTGGTCAACCGATGTCTGATTGACCTGAAATTTGATAGGGAGCCTCCTGAGTAGTAAGTAAGACCAACCATGGGCTTTAGTTTGAGTTTTGAAGCCTTTTGGGGTCCCGCAAACGCTCGCCTTGATTTCACCTCGAGGAAAATGCCGAGCTTTGAAACTAGGCCGAACGATGTCCGTTTGACCTAAAATTTGACAGGGGACCTATTGGAGTCATTTTGAGATGATCCATTAACTCCGATTTGGATGCCATGATTCCGGGATGCTCCGCCGCCGGTAGACCTGTTTTTGCTTCCTGAGAGTTGATGAAGGGTCAAACGTCGTCCGTTTGACCAGAAATTTGGCAGGGGGCCTTTTGGAGGTATTTTGAGACCATCCGTAGGCTCTGATCAAAGTTTTAAAGTCTTCGACACTGTCGCTGCCGGGAGCTCTTGTCTGGCTGTCGGAGGAGTGAAGTTAGGCCAAATGATGTCGAAATGGCCCGAAACTTCATGTGTACCCTTCTTTTGACTGCTTTGAAGGATCTTGCAGTTTTTGTTTGATTCTGACAAGATCTGGTGCTTGAAGTGGCGCCTTCCTATTTATGGCAGGATGTGGCTCCATGTAGCATTTGGTGTTGAAGGGACATAGTGACATTTTTGGTGTCAACAAATGCCCCCTCGAGGTACAACGACGAGGTGTGCAGCTCTGGCAGTCGGTGTGCCTCGAAGAGAATTTGAAGGAGATCTTCTTGCTTGACCAAGAGTCTTGAGCGTTTTTCTTTTGATGGAGTTGCTTTTTGAGCTTCCAAGGGATTTCGCGGTAATGAGAGGGGTCATGTACCGTCTCAAGGCAAGGATTTTGAAATGACATTTGGATATTGGTTTTTGGTTTTGGGTTTTCCCTTTTAACCTTGTGAACCTAAAGACTTTATGTGGCACATTAGGCGGTTAAGAAGGTTTTTTTTGGTTTTTGACCTTGTGACCTAACAGGCTGTATGTGGCGAGTTAGGGGGTCGGGATTTTGGTTTTTTGGTTTCGGCCTTGTGACCTAACAAGCTGTATGTGGCAAGTTAGGGACCATGGTTTGGTTTTTTGGTCACTCTTTGGGACAATTTTGGGTCCATTGGAGTGGTTTGGTTTTTTTGTGGAATGTCAATTTCAAGATTGTGGCTTGATTTGGTGCATGGGTTGGATGGTTTTGGATTTCTTTTGGAAGCCCATGAAGCTTGGAATTTTTTGTATGGTCCAATCAACTCAAGAGAGGCATGGAACCATTTTTGTATGCTCTTGGTAAGAGAAATTTTGACTAAAAGCCACTTTTAGTGCCTAGGTGGTCAAACCTGGCTCATATGGGCTAACCCATGGGACCTTAAGCATTTAAGAATGGCTTAGATCTCATGTGGTGTCATCAAAGAATATCTAAAAATATCCCTTTTATGTAGAGAATATCTAAAAATATCCTTACTTGGAGAGAATCTCTCAAGTTTCCTTGATTTTGGGAGAGATTTTCTCAAAGTATCTTTCTTTGGGAGAAAGTTTCTCAAATCCCCTTTCTTTTTGGAGAGAATTTCTCAAGAATCTCCTCTTTAGGAGAGAATATCTCAAATCTCCTTCTCTTTTAGGAAGTTTGCTAAATTTTTAGCACTTACCTCATTGCTTATTCTCCTCCTTTCCTCTTTGGTTTGCTTTCTCTATAAAAGCAATGGAGATGGGTTTTCTTTCTCTTGTTGCTTTCTTTTGCAAAAACCTCAGAGTGCTCCAAGAATTTCTCAAGGATCTTCAAGTTTCCTTCTTCTTCTTCTCCATGGCTTCAAGTAGGTCTTCTTTTCCAAGAAAAACCCCATGTAGATGTAGAAAAGTTCTTTTTCTTCTTTTTTTTTTTCTTCTTTTCTTTCTTTTCTCTCTTTTTTTTTCACGTGTTTTCTTTTTCTCTCTTTTTTTTTTGTTTTTTTTTTCTCACGTGCTTTCTTTCTTTTTTTTTTTTTTTTTTTGTGCACGTTTCTGATTCCTTTTTTTTCTTTTTTTTTTTTGAAGAGGCTTTTTTTTTGTTCTCTCTTTTTTTTGCTCACCATGATATGAGGTTTATGCAATTCAAGATGATCATGCATTCTTTCTTCTTTTTTTATATTTAAAATGCATCAAGATAAAAGGCTAGAAATTTCTAGGTCAAGTCAACATGGATTTTGACTTAGACAAAGTTTGATTGGTTTTGACCAAATTGGGTTGGAATTGGTCAAACTTTTGTTCAAAGTTTTCCTAGCATCTAATGCATGATGATTTATGCATGATTTTTAGTAAATGGAATTGGGAGCATGATGATGCATA
>QPKB01000325.1:0-26938 GCA_003546025.1 Camphora micrantha
CATCATAGTTTAAGTTTCAAAGTTAACCAAAAGTAAGTTAAGTTGTTTCAACCCAATTAAGAGGCCAACAAAGGCCAATACAATTCCAAAAGTATAGAAGGACCCAAGACATGATGACACGAAACTCAAGATCCCACCCTATGTCTAGATGACATCGTCGGGCTACCACTCACGAGCTGGGGGTGGCTCAATAGCCTCCTCCTGACGCTCCTCCTTAAAGGCAACGTCACCTGCACCTGGGCACCAAAATAACAAGCATCAAACACGACAGTTTGGTAGGTAATCAATTTAGGCATGAGCATGGAACAATAAATGTTTTAAGAAAATCATAATAGACAAATCTTACTGAATTTGAAACAATTACATGACTGAGGTACATTTCCAAAATACGAAACAAAACTAGTAAGAATACATAATTTATCATGAATAGTAAATTCACAAGAGCCCATCCTTTCTCTATCATATATAATGAAAAGAGCAAGCACGCACGACGAGCACGATATACATAATATAAATAAGACACGATTCCCACATATACGGGGATTCCGGGCGCGGAACCTTAACACGCACGATGTGTAATAAAATACACGACCAATTTGCAGATAGTCCATATGTTTAAGGACCCTCGGACAGTGGATCAGACTAAAAGGGCAGTCCAAGCTCAGTGGTGTTCACTTGAATTCATGAATGCACAAAACAAGCGAAACACGGTCTAAACACGTTGAGATAAAGGGGAAAATCACTTATCAAAACGAGACAGGACACGCCTAACAAAAGGCATAATTTATATGCATAACACGCTTAGGAAGTGTTCCCCTTTTTAATACTTAAAACAAATCTTCAAATGATCTTGTACTTGAAATTCAAAACGAGTACACGATGATCTTTCTTGTATCAAAACTGAAGTTCAAACATGAAGTTCATCAAGCTTATGCTAAGACCTCTCATTGACCTGTGTAATTGAAACCCAAATGTCGGTAACATAAACGAATTTGGTGTCCCCGAAGTTAGGATACATTTCGGATTTCCAATTACACAATGTCAAGCTAAAGCCCTTACTGTAATCTAGTTTTTCAATCTCAAAATACACGAATGGAACCAAAACTCAGTCCTGGAATTTGCCTTAGTTCGTTCGAGCGGACCACTAGGGTCGCTCGGGTAGACAGGTCTCTGTCTATCACGCTCCAAACAGTGGCTTATTCGCTTGAGCAGACCCTGTGGTCGCTCGAGCAGACAGGCTTTTGTCTGTGCCTGCACCAGGCAGTGGCCTGGTTGCTCGAGCAAACAGGCTTCTGCCTGTGCTCGCTGAGTGCATAAACTGCACTTCTTTCTTCTAATTTTTTGATTCTTTCTTCCCTTATTCTCATTTCTGAAACACCTACACATCCCTGAGCCTTCATGCTTTCCAAGGGTTCATTCTACACATCTTCTAATCATTCAATACACAATTAATCCAATAATTTCCATTCAAAACTTCAAAATCATTTCATAAGCTAAACAAAACATGTACTTGTAATATCAAACAGAAACTTGGAAAATCATTAACATCAATACTTGTAAGAAAATGGAACTAGCAATTGGGAGTCTAAAATTTCAAAATTTAAAGATTTAGCAACACAAATTTGAATGCACTTTAAAAATAGAAATGTAATTTATACATGCATGCAAACATAAGCCTATAGAGATTACTTGCCTTGCCCAAATGCTAAATAATATTTTCTTTAAGAGTCCTATCCAATAGCTGAACCAAGAAGCTACAAAAATGCCATGAAATTCCATTCAAAACTCATTCAAATTGAAAACAAAGAACCCATTTCCAAAAGAAAGGGTTTGCATGTATGAAAAACAAGCTCTTTAGGAGCTCAATAGACTCCATTGAAGAGATGGGTTGGAGCTCTTACCTAGAGGTATTCCAAACAAGGGGAAATAGTTGGGAGGAAGAGGAAAAACTATAGGATTTCTGCACAATGATGTCCAGCTAAAGCTTGAAGGGAGAGGAATGCAATGGTGTGATCAGATCTTCATTTGAAGCCTTCTAGCTAGGGCATGCAAGAGGAGGAAGATTAGAGGAGATAGAGTTCTCCTTTCTCAGCTCCAAGTCTGGAATGGTTGTAGGAATGGCTTCTGAAATGTGAGGGAGGGAGGAGGGTTTAAGTGAGTTGAAAGTGGGCCCCAATAAATAAAAAACTTGAGTTGGCTGAAACATGGTCTTGTGGGTCCCGGACGAAATCGGCGAAGAAGGATAAAATGATCCTCGAAAAATCTAGTTTTCGAAAAGTTTAAATTTGACATGGTTTTGAGATTTCAAAATTCGTGTCCAGATTTGGGTGTGAAAAGACAATTGTTACCCTTTTGGGTCAATACACAGGTTTTTGGGCTTCAAACACAGACGAGGTGAAAATGAAAGTTGTAAAGAATAATAAAACCATTCAAATGAAATCAAAATCATAATTAATATGGAAATCCACACGATCCTCCCACGCTTGCACGTACACTCAGGCCTTCTTGAGCGTGTCTGACTAATACTAAACGCTTTCATAATTTCCAAAGCTATGTCCAGGAATAAAACTAATTATTTTCTAACCTAACGATAACTAAACCCTTTTAAGACTAAGCACACACTAAATACTCACTAATGGGGTTAGTTTGGGTCGGGATCTGACATCAGGCATCCATATCACCATGAAACAGTGCAAGCAAGCCCAAAAAAATTCCTTGGGACAGAACCTAGGCTCGCTAGAGCGAGCCACTCCAGTGGGCTGTCGCGCTATAGTGAGCCCAGGCTCGCTATAGCGAGATGGCCCTCTGTGAGGTGCTTGAAATGCGAGGCCTGGGGGTCCTTTTTTCCACATTCTTGGACCTCCCCTCCTTCTTTCTCAATCCCATATTCTCTAACAACCAAACTGAAATTCCCTTGCCCTCAAACCAAACTCCATTCAACACTACACAAAGTAACTCATTTCATGAACAAAATGACCAAAAGGAAATCATATATTAAAAGGAGTAAGTGCAGAATTTCACAAATCTGAAGTCTAGCCTTGTAAAACGAACCAGTGGCCAGAAATTTTTCAGATTATCATCGACAACATAATCCTGCAGAAATCTGAACACAACTGAACACCAAAACCTTGCAGAAATCTGAACACAGCTGAACATTAAAACATTGTAGAAATTTGCACATAATCTGAACACAAAAAACCCTTAGGAAATCCACCTTGCATAGCCAAAGAAAACGAATCAATGAAATAGAAATGTCATATCAAACTTTGAAGAAGAAACACAAATTTAATTACATGCATTCCAGTATCAGTTTATTCACTTGCCTGGGTCAAAATGGTTCCTAAAACACTCCAAGAATTCCTCTAACACAGCAAGCCTCTAAGCGATAAAAACCCATAAAAACATCTCAAAAGAAACCCAACATTTTGCAAAAGAAAGGAGTTCTCCAAGAATCTCCTTGCATGCATGATGTAGAAGCTCTAAGGGACCAAACAAACCCAAGTTTAAAAGAGAGAAGCCATTGCTAACCTTGAGAAGCCCTAACCAGCGAGAGGAGCTTGAGGGAGAAAGGGGTTCTAGCTGAAGTTCTTCAAAAATGGTGTCTTTGGAAAGTGCACAAATCTAGGATGGTGAAATTAGATTTCCATTTAGGGCTCAAATAATGGGGCATGCAAAGACAAGGAAGAGGGAGAAGAAGAGCTCTCCTAGGTTCAGCTGGGAGTTTCTGAAGCAGAGAAATGGAGGAGAAACCAACGTGGGTTCTTTTGAAGTTTGAGTGCGGTGTGGGCCCCACCATGTCAATAACCTTCAAGTGGCTGAAACATCATCTTGCGGGTCCCGGACGAGATCGGTGAAGAAGAGTAAATTGATCGTCGAAAAATCTAGTTTTCAAAAAGTATATTTTCCTCATGATTTGCAAATATCGAAATCCATGCACAAATTTGGGGTGGAAAGTTAGTTTTGCCCTTTATTTTTTCGAAAAACGGGATTTTCGGGTTTCAAATTCGGACGGAAGGAACATAAAAATTGTTAAGGTTAATAAAACAAATCGAGACAAGTAAAAATCAGAATTTTTTGAAATAAAAAGATAAGAGACTTGTTACACGGGCCACCCTGGGTTGGGACAAGACAAGCCCAAAGGCTCTCAAAATTTTCCAAAGCTATGAAAATCTAATCAAACTCATGAACGTAGCCAAACCACTTCTAATATCACTTAAAAAAACTAATCCACAACTAAGAAAATACTAAACACGAGAATTACGGGTCGGGGTCTTACATCCTCCCCCTAGAACATTTGGTCCTCCAAATGTACTAAACCAAATCAAAATCAAATGGAGATATTACTCCCACGCTAGATCGCAGAAAACTCAAAAGACCGCTCAAGCTTAGTCCTCCAGAATCACTTGAACCCATAGTCATCCCCTTCCATAACCTTCACTCTAATACCGTCCTTTCGCTGTTCCTCAGCAATTGTGATACCCCCTCGTCAAACATGGCGGTGAGATATGTCTGCAAACGACATCTCTCATTTGGTTGAAGACCTCATATGGTCCCATGCATTTACTCGACAACATGCTCCTTTGACAAAACCGATGTTCGAAGATTTCCTCTAGTCATCCCTAGGTGGTTATCAGACATCCTTGCCCTGGATCAATTCTTTTACTTGCCTTGTCAGTCACTGTTGGTCCAAGAAACTTTAAGTTCTGCCTCCTTCTATTACTCTGGGATTCTGTGCCTTATGTCATACAAAGCTGCACATGGTGATACTGACACTTCATAAAGTTGTGGTTGTAGATTAACTCACATCGAAGAATTCTCCATCTCAGAAATTCTTGGAATTCTATATACTCGCTCTTACTATACCTTTCAGATTTTGGTTCAACTCTTCGGACCTCCAGAAACATCATCAATCATTCCCTGTCCTGAAATCTATTGGAAGTAGGTGGGCCTCGTGGATAGGTTTTCAAAACTTTTTGACCCACTAGACTCAGGGATCAAGTACCCATAAGGCCATAAACCATATCCAGGATGCAATCCCTCAATCTCATCAATTATGTACAGCAATAAACTCTATCCAGAAGATAGAAACCAGCAACACCATACAACCAAGATAACCCACAACAATAAAAGAAGACCTCTTAGTCTTCCACGCTATGACCCGAATCAGATTTCTTCTCTCAAAAAGATTGGTGGAAATTTCAAGAGAAAACCCAACTAAAAACTCCAAGGAACTAGAAGAGAACTAGAAGAGAGAGAGGAGAGATGTGAAACTCTTGCACAAAGGGGGCTGGGCGTAAATTCCAAAAGGGTGGAGTCCCAGCCCCTTTACTCCCCTTTTATAGCTTGGCAATCCTCCTCTTTACCTATTTGAAATAGAAGTCCAACTCCCATTACAAATTAGTAAGTTTCTCCTTTCTAATTATTATTGAAGTCTCACTTCCACAACAATTAGTAACTTACTATTACCACTATTAGAAGTCTCACTTCAAATAGAAATAGTAACTTTTTATTTCCTTGCCATTAGAGTTTAAGTAGGATTAGTATCTTTCTAATAACTAGGGCTAGCGTGGGGACCGCTAAGGATTCCATAGAAAGCTGGCTCCAACTGGGACACCGCGACCCCACATCTCATGTGCAATCCAGGCCCATAGTGAATTGCAAGTAACACCACTATATAAATGCAATTGCACTCCAGTCTTAGGAATAAATTACAAAGAATACCCTAAACTTTCCAATTACCACAAGTAGGCCCCTCTATCAATATCGGATCAATTGGATCAAACCTATCCCTTCCAATCTTAGATCCACATCTTATTTTCCTTGAGCTCCAATTAATCACAGTGATCATCAGTACCATCCAATTAACTCTTAACCGAGATGAGTGCACACTTACTAATGACATATCCATTAATTGACACAATGAGATAATATAGATAGATTCCATCTTGACCATTGGATGTTCCCATAGTCCTATTACCACGTACCCAAGATACTGAGGTGTTGACCTACATTTGCTTCACTCATTGGTGACTAAAAGGAAATAAATAGATATAAACTTGAGTTCACCAATGTCTCAGGATTGAGAGCCTATTGCTAGGGTATTATGAGAGCAGACCTTAAAATCGAGATAGTATTCCATAAGGCGCTTCTCATGGTCCTTCAATACATCCAATGTAACAGCACCATGATCCAGAATCTTACATTCTGATGATCGAGACAAATCACACTATCTCATAGTGATGAAAGTGCTGCAACCTTTATCAGATAAGATGCCCAGTCTCATTACTGGTTGTGAAGATATTTAAGTATAAGATTTGTGACACATGTCTCCCGTATATGGATCTCATCCATACATATATATTACATCTAATATACTACTGGGACTTGGTTCATCTCATGAACTGTTATGTCATATGTATTGGTCATGTGCATTAAGTGATAAGACACCATTCATCTCATGAATGGAAAGCATAATTTTATTGATGAATAAAGAAATTAATCAATTTATTATATCATTTGATGGATTGAGTCCATACAATCTAACAATCTCCCACTTGGTCTCAATTCCAGTCTGGGTTGCATCTCATGCCCATCTCGTCTACATGCTGCTCAAAGACTTTGGTAGTCAAAGTTTAGTAAAGGGATCTGCTAGATTGTCCGCATAGGCTAACTTGGTAATAGCAATATCACCTCTCTGCACAATCTCTCTGACTAAATGATACTTCCTCTATACATGCTTTTGGCTTTTATGGCTGCTGGGCTCTTTGGACTGAGCGATTGCCCCGCTACTGTCACAATAAACTATGAGCGACTGTCGGGCCAATGGTACCATCCCAAGTTCCATAAGGAATCTCTTGAACCATACTGCTTCCTTAGCTGCTTCACAAGCCGCTACATATTCAGCCTTCGAGGTGGAATCACCGGTACATTCCTATTTTATACTCCTCCAGCTGATAGCTCCGCCACCAAGCATAAATACATAACCAGAGGTAGATTTCCTGTAATCCTTATCTGAAATGAAGTCAGAATCTGTATATCCGACTGGAATCAGCTCATCACTACCATAAATCAACATGTAATCTCTAGTCCTTCTCAAGTATTTGAGAATACATTTTACAGCAGTCTAATGTTCAGGTCCTGGATTAGACTGATATGTGCTGACTAGGCCCACTACATGACAGATATCCGGTCTAATACATAGAATAGCATTCATGAGGCTACCAACAGCCAAAGCGTATGGTATTGACCTCATCTGCTCCTTTTCCTCAGGTGTCTTAGGACACTGTTCCTTGGAAAGGTTTACTCCATGCCTGAAAGGTGTAATACTCTCCTTGGAGTCTTGCATAGCAAATCGTACTAGTACCTTGTCTATGTATGCAGCTTGGGAAAAGCCAATCATCCTATTTTTCCGGTCTCGATGGATTTTGATCCCTAAGATGTAGCTAGCTTCTCCTAAGTTCTTCATATCAAAAGTCTTGGCCAACCAAACTTTCACTGTTGACAACATTCCTATGTCTTTCTCGAGGAGAAGAATGTCATTGACATATAAAACCAAAAAAACTACCCTATCACCTTCTCACCTTCACTTTTCATGTACATACATGACTCATCCGGATTTTGACAAAAACCAAATGACTTGATTGCTTGGTCAAAACGGATGTTCCAACTTCGGGATACCTGCTTCAGTTATCCAGCTTGCAAACTCTTTGCTCTTGGTTTTTAGTAACAAAACCGTTTGGCTGCATCATATAGATGTCTTCCTCAAGAGGGCCATTGAGAAACGCCGTCTTGACATCCATTTGCCAAATCTTATAATCGAGATGGGCCGCAATGGATAAGAATATCCGGATGGACTTGAGCATGGCTACCGGCGAGAAGGTTTCCTCATAACCGATACCCTCTTTCTGAGTATACCCTTTCGTAACAAGCATGGCTTTAAAGGTCTCCACTCTACCATCTGGTCATCTTTTTCCCTTGTAGACCCACTTGCTGCACCTAATAGGTTTAATATTGGCAGGCAAGTCCACAAGTGTCCAGAGTTAATTGGAGTACATAGACTCCGCCTCAGCTATCATAGCATCTTGCCAACGTCTCGAATCTACGTCTTTGATTGCTTCATCATAGTTACCGGGATCTTGGTCCGGTTCTTCTGGGATTGCCTTGTAAAACTCTCCCAAGAACGAGAGCCTGTTAGGGGTTCTGACAATTCTCCCACTAAGACGAGGCATTGGTGTAACTACTAGGTCTGGTAAGGGTGGTTCTTCCTCAAGTTTGGTCATACTTGAAATTGGAATTATTTGCTCTTGAATCTCTTCCAAGATCACCTTTTTCTAAAGATTTTCGGTCCATCATATAATCTTCCTCCAGAAAAACCGCATCAGTGCTCACCAGCACGTTTTGCTCTCTGAGATTATAGAATAACCAACCTTTAGTTCCTTTAGGATATCCTACAAATGTGCATACTTCCGACTTCGTTTCCAATTTATCCATCTTAACCTTTAGCACGTGTGCCGGACAACCCTAAATGTGTAAATGTTGTAGACTAGGCTTTTGCCCGGGCCACAACTTCCGAGGAGTCTTAGGTATAGACTTAGATGGAACGAGGTTTAGTATGTACATCGCAGTATCTATGCATATCCCCAAAAGGATATAGGTAATCCTGAGAAACTCAGCATAGACATGATCATGTCTAAAAGAGTTCGGTTCCTTCTTTCCGCTACTCCATTTTGTTGAGGCATTCCAGAAGCAGACAACTGGAATAGAATCCCATTCTCTTATCAGTATCCCACAAAATCAACAGAGAGATATTCCCTTCCTCAATTCTGATCGAAGAGTCTTGATACTCTTACCTAATTGCTTTTCCGCTTCCGCTCGAAACTCTTTGAACTTTTCAAAAACCTCAGACTTGCGGTGCATAAGGTATATGTATCCATATCTTCAGTAATCATCTGTGAAAGTGATGAAGTACTCATATCCTCCTCTGGCCCTGACATTAATGGGTCCACACACATCAGTATGCACTAATTTCAATAAATCTTTGGCCTTATTCCCCTTAGATGAAAAGGGTCTTTCGGTCATTTTGCCTTTCAAACAGGACTCACAGACAGGCATTGGTTCTACCACCAAGGAAGGCAAGATACCATCTTTCACTAGCCTGTCAATCCTATCTTGGTTTATATGACCTAGCCTTAAGTGCCAAAGTTTTATTGGATTAGATGAAGGTGACTTCTTCTTTAATGATGGTCTGTTAATTGTTTCAGTATCGTGTATCTCATACATCGTGGGAGTTAACAAATAAAGCCCATTGGTTACCTTACCAAAACATATAAAAGTACTATTCCTCTTTATGACAACTTCAGTACCAAAAGTAATGGAATAACTCTTATTCACTAAACTAGAAACTGAAATTAAATTCCGCTGTAAAGTTTGCACATATAATGTGTTTGACAAAGCCAATTTATTATTTTAGAAACATAAAGTAATGACTCCCATTAAAACAGCCTCCGCCTTAGCGTCAGATCCTAGGATGACAATGATTTCTCCGTCATTAAGCCTCCTGGTTTCCTTGAACCCCTACAATGTATTACATATGTGATTAGTTGCCCAGGAGTCCACACACCAGGATTCTGAAGTACCAGTTGCAAAACTAACTTCAGAAATAAGTGACTCAATCATACCTGAGGTCTTCTTCTTAGACAGATAATCTGGACAATTCCATTTCCAATGTCCTGTCTTACCACAATGGAAACACTTACCTTTTGTCCCTGAACCCCTTAGCCTTGGCCATGCCACCATTAGGACCATTCTCCACCTTAAGACCCTTCAAAACTGATTTCTTCTTGCCTTTTAACCCTTTGCTTTTCGGCTTGGACTTGGCATCTAACTTTTCTGTCATCAGGGCAGTTGGCTTCTTCTTCATAATCCTTTCAGTCACTACAAGCTGACTAGACAGCTCAGCCAGAGTCAGATTCATCTTATTCAAATTATAATTAACCTTGAAATTGTTGAATGACTCTGGCAGTGACTCGAGGATTATGTCAATCTATGATTCTGTATTAATCGCTGCCCCCAGTACATCTAACTCATTCAATGAGTCCATCATTTTCAACATGTGTTCCTGTACTGATGTGCCTTTGGCCATCTTGGTGCTTATAAGTGTTAGATTGTATGGACTCAATCCATCAGATGATGTAATAAATTGATTAATTTCTTTATTTATCAATAATATCATGCTTTCCTTTCATGAGATGAATGGTGTTTTTATTACTTAATGCACTTGACCAATACATATGACATGATGGTTCATGAGTTGAACCGGATCTCATTAGTATATTAGATGTGATATATGTATATGGATGAGATCCGCACACAGGAGATATCTGTCACAAATCTTATACTTAAATATATTTACAACCGGTGATGAGACTGGGCATCTCATCTGATAAGATTGCAGCACTTGATCACTATGAGATAGTGTGATTTGTCTCGATCATCAGAATGTAAGATTCTGGATCATGGTGCTGGTATATTGGATGTATTGAAGGACCATGAGAAGCACCTTATGGAATATTGTCTCGATTTTAAGGTCCGCTCTCATAATTCCCTAGCAATTAGCTCTCAATCCTAAGACATTGATGAAACTCAAGTTTCTATTTATTTATTTGCTTTGAGTCACCAATAAGTGAGGCCAACTATAGGTCAACACCTCGGTGTCTTGGGTAGGTGGTAGTAGGACTGTGGGAACATTCAATGGTCAAGATGGAATCTATCTATATTATCCCCTTGTGCCAATTAATGAAATTGTCATTAGTAAGTATGCACCCATCTCGATTAAGAGTTAATTGGATGGTACTGATGATCACTGTGATTAATTGGGTATTAAGGATAATAAGATGTGGATTTAAATTGGTGGGATAGTTTTTAGTCCAATTAATCCATGGATATTGATAGAGGGGTCTACTTGTGGTAATTGGGAAGTTTAGGGTCTTCATTGTAATTTATTCCTAAGACTGGAGTGCAATTGCATTTATATAGTGGTATTATTTGCAATTAACTGTGAGCCCAGATTGTACATGAGATGTGGGGTCGCGATGTCCCAGTTGGAGCCAGCTTTCTATAAAATCTCTAGTGGTGCCGACGCTAGCCGAAGTTATTGGAAAGATACTAATCCTACTTGAACTCTAAAAGGAAGGAATTAGAAAGCTACTATTTCTATTTGAAGTGAGACTTCTAATAGTGGTAATAGTAGGGTTACTAATTTGTGTGGAAGTGGGACTTCTATTTCAATTAGTAAAAGTTGATGGAAAGAGATTGCTTAAAAGCTATAAATAGGAGAGCAAGGGGCTGGGCGTGCACACTCTTGGAATTCACGCCCAGCCTCTTTTATGCAAGAGTTGCACATCTCTCTCTTGCTTTTCTAGTTCTCTTCTAGTTTCCTTAAGAGCTTCTAGTTGTTTTCTTTAGGAGATCCCACCCATCTCCTTTCGAGAAAAGATCTGATACGGGTTATAGCGTGGAAGACTAAGAGGTCTTGGAGATTCTAAGTTGGTTACAAAGAAAGAGTTTCTTCATCTAGCAAATCTTCTTCTCCATTAGAGCACAACCAGGCTCCAAAGGTATAATATGCTTCTTCCTTTATTGTGGATTATTTTGGGTACTGAATTGTTGCTGTTTTTCTATCTTCTAGATAGAATATATCACTGTACATGATTAATGAGATTGAGTGATTGCGTCCTGGATGTGGTTTATGGCCTTATGGGTACTTGATCCCTGAGTCAAGTCGGTCAAAAAGTTTTGAAAACCTATCCACGAAGCCCACCTACTTCCAACAATAAGCACCCTCATAGCAGCCTGCCTAGCAGGCCTGCCCTGTTCCGCAAACATCTCCTTTAAGTGTGATATAATATCATATGGAGTCTTATAGGATTGATGTTGGTGTTGCAGAACACTAGAGATGGATGCCTGTATACAACATCTGGCCATCTCATCGTCTTTGGCCCATTTGGTGTAAAGTTCCTTTTCTTCTTCTGATGCATCCGGGTCATATGCAGTCTTATAGGATTGATGTTGGTGTTGCAAAACACTAGACATGGATGCCTGTATATAACATCTGGCCATCTCATCGTCTTTGGCCCATTTGGTGTAAAGTTCATTTTCTTCTTCTGATGCATCTGGGCCAGGCTCATAAGGGCCGGGGGGGGGGGGGTTTGGTAAGGACATATTTATATCTTGAAGCAGTTAGGACAATATCCAGGTTCCATTTCCAGTCTACATAGTTGGATCCCACCAACTTATTCTAGTTGAGGATGGTCGCAAGTGGATTGAAAGTATTCGAATTCATGTTTGAAATACTGTAGCACATAACCATTCATTCAATTAATGAATATAAATGACATTAGAGTTTAGTATTCTATCAAATTTATGTGGGAATCCTCATAACCACTAAATTCAGAATACATCGGAATCCGAATTCCCGAGGTATGCCTCCTTGGGGAGTGCAAATACCACCTAGATTGGTGCGGATCAAAGTTAGTCAAAATTAGCATTAAGACTAACTATCCATGATTCCCATCATTCATTATTATCTAGGTATCTCATACCGAATAATGTATGACTCCCGATTAACTTCGGTTTCTAAAATATATGATGCAAATCCTTGGGGATACTGCATCATTATTTTAGTTAAGTGTGACCCACCAATTAGCATTGCATGACAACTGCTGCGGGCAGCTCCTCCTTAGGGAGTGGGCCCCTCCCCGTCCCACCAACACTATCCATAGGAGATCCATATCTAGTAACCAAACAAATAAAAGCCCTCCGTGAAGAACGGCCATTCTCAAGATAGCACGAGGCTAATACTTTCCTTACAATCGACCTATGGTGGAAAACCATGAGGAATTTTCAATTTAAATGCCCTGCTCCCACTTAATATTTTAGAATTGAGGATTTCTTTATAGGTATATGGGCCTGCATATATAGACATCAAATCATCTCATGACATGACCAATGATTGGCTCCAAGTCAAGTTATTTTAAGGAAAGTCGAGTTTCTAAGACTAGTGTTACCAATGAGTCCATCTCATGGGTCCACCAACACTAATTAGAGCTATTTCCAAAAATTAATTTGATTTGACCAATTTTGGAAATTGCTATGTTCAGATCAGATTTGGAAACATTCTATAAAAGTAACCATCCACAAATAAAAAGTGCTAAAATTAGAAACTAGTCATCTCCTCCACATGGCCTAAGCAGAATAGACTTATTGGACTTCTGACTTTCCAAAATTTTGGGATTCCTCAAACTCTTTGGGCATCTCCAAAATGCTTTTAGTAATTTTCAAACTCTTTGATTAGGAATCCAACTTTACTTTCCTTCTCCGTCTTGGACATCACCAGAGTTTACAAATTTAGAAAATTACATAAATTCCTATGCCTCAATAATGAGACTTACATGGTAATCTAAACATAGAAATAAAAGGGTTGTAGGGAAATTCACCATGCCTTATCCTTTCACGGGAAACCAAGGAAACCATGATGCCCTTTACAACTTGCCCAAAATAAACCAATAATCATAAAAAAGAAAGTAAAAGACTTGTGGGCCATATGGAGAGAACAAGAACACCTGCAAGTTAACATCTTATACACAATAAGGACTTAGGTTAAGAAGCCGTCCATCATCTCATGATGAACAAACCCGGATAGCCACATAAAAAGGAAACTGCCTATAACAGGGGCCAGGGCCACCCGTAAAAGTTTGGCCGCCAGTAAAGGTCTGATCGTCGGTAAAAGTCTGGCCGCCGGTAAAGGTCTGGCCGACGGTAAAAGTCTGGCCACTACTAAAGGCGTTTTGTGGCTGCCGGTAAAAGTCCAGAACCCAACTCGGGATTTTGCAGAAAACTGCGATTTTGCTCGAATTTGTAACTTCTTGTGCATTCAAAAAACATAATAAAAGAAGAAAAATACCAGAACTGATCCTTACATAGCCGTAGGTCCATCCTCTTCGCATCTCATGCAAAGATTAGATCTAGAAAACTGATCTAACATGATTAGAGATGAGGTATGGCTCTGATACCAATTGTTGGAAGTAGGTGGGCCTCGATGATAGGTTTTCAAAACTTTTTGACCCACTAGACTCTGGGATCAAGTACCCATAAGGCCATAAAGCATATCCAGAATGCAATCCCTCAATCTCATCAATCATGTACAACAATAAACTCTATCTAGAAGATAGAAACCAGCAACACCATACAACCAAAATAACCCACAACAATCAGAGAAGTAGATTATACCTTTGGAGCCCGGTAATGCTCTAATGGAGAAAAAGACTTGCTTGAAGAAGAAACTCTTTCTTGGCAAGCAATTTAGGATCTCCAAGACCTCTTAGTCTTCCATGCTGTGACTCGAATCAGATCTCTTTTCTCAAGTAGATTGGTGGATACTTCAAGAGAAAACCCAATTACAAACACTAAGGAACTAAAAGAGAACTAGAAGAGAGAGAGGAGAGATGTGCAACTCTTACACAAAGGGGGCTGGGCGTGAATTCCAAAAGGGTGGACGTCCTAGCCCCTTTGCTCCCCTTTTATAGCTTGGCAATCCTCCTCTTCACCTATTTGAAATAGAAGTCCAACTCCCATTACAAATTAGTAACTTTCTCCTTTCTAATTATAATAGAAGTCTTACTTCCACAACAATTAGTAACCTACCATTACCAATATTAGAAGTCTTACATCAAATAGAAATAGTAACTTTCTAATTCCTTGCTATTAGACTTCAAGTAGGACTAATATCTTTCTAATAACTTGGGCTAGCGTGGGGACCACTAGGGATTCCATAGAAAGCTGGCTCCAACTGGACACCGCGACCCCACATCTCATGTGTAATCTGGGCCCAAGGTTAATTGCAAATAACACCACTATATAAATGCAATTGCACTCCAGTCTTAGGAATAAATTACAAAGAAGACCCTAAACTTTCCAATTACTACAAGTAGGCCCCTCTATCAATATCCATGGATCAATTGGATCAAACCTGTCACTTCCAATCTTAGATCCACATCTTATTATCCTTGAGTCCCAATTAATCACAGTGATGATCAGTATCATCTAATTAACTCTTAATCGATATGGGTGCGCATTTACTAATGACATCCATTAATTGGCATAAGGGGATAGTATAGATAGATTCCATCTTGACCATTGGATGTTCTCACAGTCCTAGTACCACATACCCAAGACACCTAGGTATTGACCTACATTTGGCTTCACTCATTGGTGACTCAAAGCATATAAATAGATAGAAACTTTAGTTCATCAATGTTTCAGGATTGAGAGCCTATTGCTAGGGTATTATGAGAGCAGACATTAAAATTGAGACAGTATTCCATAAGGTGCTTCTCATGGTCCTTCAATACATGCAATGTACCAGCACCATGATCCAGAATCTTACATTCTGATGATAAAGACAAATCACACTATCTCATAGTGATGAAAGTGCTGCAAGCTTTATCAGATGAGATGCCCAGTTTCAGTACTAGTTGTGAAGATATTTGAGTAAAAGATTTGTGACACATGTCTCCCGTATATGGATCTCATCCATACAGATATATCACATCTAATATACTACTGAGACCCGGTTCATCTCATGAACCATTATGTCATATGTAATGGTCATGTGCATAAAGTAATAAAACACCATTCATCTCATGAAAGGAAAACATAATTTATGTTAGATTGTATGGACTCAATTTGTCAGTTGATGTAATAAATTGAATAATTTCTTTATTTTTCAATAAAATCATGCTTTCCTTTCATGAGATGAATGGTGTTTTATTACTTTATGCACATGACCAATACATATGACATAATGGTTCATGAGTTGAACCGGGTCCTATTAGTATATTAGATATGATATGTGTATGGATGAGATCCACACATGGGAGACATGTGTCACAAATCTTATACTTAAATATCTTCACAACCAGTGATGAGATTGGGCATCTCATCTGATAAGGTTGCAGCATTTTGATCATTATGAGATAGTGTGATTTGTCTCAATCATCAGAATGTAAGATTCTGGATCAAGGTGCTGGTACATTGGATGTATTAAAGGACCATGAGAAGCACCTTATGGAATACTGTCTCGATTTTAAGGTCCGCTCTCATAATTCCCTAGTAATAGGCTCTCAATCCTGAGACAATGATGAACTCAAGTTTCTATATATTCATTTTCTTTGATTCGCCAATGAGTGAGGCCAACTGTAGGTCAACACCTCGGTGTCTTGGGTACGTGGTAGTAGGACTGTGGGAACATTGAATGGTTGAGATGTAATTTATCTATATTATCCCCTTGTGCCAATTAATGGATTTGTCATTAGTAAGTGAGCACCCATCTCGATTAAGAGTTAATTGGATGGTACTGATGATCACTGTGATTAATTGGGGCTCAAGGATAATAAGATATGGATCTAAGATTGGAAGGGACAGGTTTGATCCAATTCATCTATGGATATTGATAGAGGGGCCCACTTGTGGTAATCAGGAAGTTTAGGGTCTTCTTTGTAATTTATTCCTAAGACTGGAGTGCAATTGCATTATATAGTGGTGTTATTTGCATTTAACTATGGGCCCAGATTACACATGAGATGTGGGGTCGTGATTTCCCAGTTGGAGCCAGCTTTCTATCGAATCCCTAGTAGTCCCTAGCTAGCCCAAGTTATTAGAAAGATAATAATCCTACTTCAACTCTAAGTGGAAGGAATTAGAAAATTTTCATTTCTATTTGAAGTAGGAATTATAATAGTAGTAATAGTATACTTACTAATTATTGTGGAAGTGAGACTTCTATAGCAATTATAAAGGGAGAAAATTACTAATTTGTAATGGGAGTTGAACTTCTATTTCAAATAAGAAAAGTGGAGGTTTGCCAAGCTATAAAAGGGGTGCAAAGGGGCTGGGACGTCTAGCATGGGAGAGCACGCCCATCCCCCTTTTGTGCAAGTGTTGCACTAGTCCTCTCTCTCTCTCTTCTAGTTCTCTCCTAGTTCGTTGGAGTTTCTAGTTGGATTTTCTCTTGAAGTTTCCACCAATCTTCTTGAGAAAAGAGATCTGATAGTGGGTCATAGCATGGAAGACAACAAGGTTTTGGAGATCCTAATTGGTTCAAGAAGAGTTCTTGATACATGCTAATTGTCTTCTTCTCCATTACAGCACTATCGGGCTCTAAAGGTATAATCTGCTTCTCCTTTTATTGTGGATTATTTTGGTTGCATGGTGCTGCTGGTTTCTATTTTTTAGATAGGTTTTATTGCTGTACTTGATTGATGATATGGAGGGATTGCATCCTGAATATGAATTATGGCCCTATGGGCATTTGATCCCTGAGTCAAGTGGGTCAAAAGTTTTTGAAAATCTGTCAACGAGGCCCACCTACTTCCAACAGTCCATACAATCTAACAAAATCACATACTCTAGAATTCCGTAGATTTTAGACCTTTAACTTGGTCTGCTACAACCCAGATGTTACGCTGTAATGTGTGTTGAAACTTCGTATGGCATGCCTCCTTTAGATCTCACTCTTCAGGTCTTCTACCCTTGACGTGCCTAACCGATCTTGGGAATTCAATCTATGTTTAGAATCCTAAGTGTCGCGACCCCAGACCGGGTCCCGAGCGGGCGGGCCTAATTGTGAGACCCCGACCCGAGAGGCCCAGATTAGTGTCTTTGAGCTGTGTTTAGCTCTAAGTGTGTTTTGTGGTTTTTTGGTTGATTTGGGATTAAAATAGCTTTGTTATAGCTTTGGGATATTTGGAGTGCCTTGGGTATTAATGGGGCCCTTTGGGGGTCCCTTGTTTATGACTTGACGTGTACTTGGGATTTTATCTTGGTTTTCTTGATTTGTATTCTATCCCGATTTACTTGTTTGTTCTTGATTTGTATTTTTCCCGATTTAGTCGTTTTGTTCTTGATTTGTATTTCATCCCGATTTACTTGTTTTGTTGATAGCTTCAACTTTCATGTTGATCCCGTTCCCGTCCCGAACCCCGAAACTTGACTTTTCTAGCTTTGAGGGCAAAACAGTCTTTTCACACCAAATCTGTACCGGATTATTGTTATTCCCGAAACCCGTGAAACATATACTTTTTGGAAACTAGATATTTCGACGATCATTTCTTCCTTCTTCGTCGATTTCATCCGAAGTCCCGAAAACCGCTATTTCAGCCTTTTTAGGTTCTTAAGTGGTGGAGCCCACTCTCATTGGTTATAAGAAAAATCCATGTCTTTTCTTCCTTCTCCATTTTTCCAGCCATTTGAGTCTAGGGTTCTTTTCTCTAGCAAGTTCTTCTTCTCCTTCTTGCTTCTTCATCTCTAATCCTCACCAAATCTTGCACCATCATCTCAAAAGGTTACATCATCTTCTTCCCCACCTCAAGAGCTTTCTATTGATACTATTTGTGGTGAAACCTCCTCTCCAAAAGATCATCTTCTAGCTTGTCTTGTTCATTTGGAACACCATTTGGTAAGATCTCTTCTTAAGCTTTTAGATTCATGTTCTTTTGGTCCTTGAGAAGCTACATTTGCATTATTGAAAGGTTTTCTTGTCATTTCATTGTTTGACCCATTTTAGGGTTTGTTTTGGGGTTTTTTGTAGAGATCTTGTTCTTGGCTTGCAAGTGTGATTAGAGCTGGTTTTATCACTAATTGAAGGCTTGAGGCAAGTGAATGTTGGATGTTTTTAAATTTCAAATGGTTTGGTAGCAATTATGGGTTTTTATGCTTTCATTGATTTTGTCGCGACCCCGGACCGAGGCCGCGGCGGTTAGTTAAAAATTTTGAAAGATTAAAAGACCTCCCACAGGTTTCCGCGGTGAGGGTTCCAAACAAACACGCATGGAACAACCCACTCACACGATCAAATATGCGGAAGCGCGTGGCAAATCACATCTTATCATATCATGTCAAAATAGGAAACATAATGACATCGAGACATAAATATCAAAATGAAGACATGATAAGGCATTCCCCTAAATTCAAGTTGTAAAGTTAACAAAATAAGTTAAGTTATTACACTTCCCAAATAAGAGGCCAACATAGGCCAATACAATACCACAAGTATATCAAAAATCCCAAAAAGTGATCCAACGGAACTCATGCACCACCCCAACGTCTAGATGACGTCATCGGGTTGCCACTCACGGGCTAGGTTGGGCCCAACGGCCGCCTCCTGGCACTCCTCCTCAAAGGGAGGGTCTCCTGCACCTGGACACCATAATACAAGCATCAAACACAACGGTTTGGCAAGAAATCATTTTTAAGTGAAAGCATGTAAAACATCGTTTAATCAAGAACATAAAGAAATACTTTGTAAATCGAAGACAAACTAACATGAATGCATACATATATATCATGAATAGTAAATCCACATAGAGCCCATCCTTTCTCTATCATTTATAATGAAAAGAGCAAGCACGCACGACAAGCACGAATATACATAATATAGCACGACACGATTCCCACAAATACGGGATTTCCGGCCGCGGAACCGGACACGCACGATGTGTAATAAATACACTACTAATCTGCAGTTAGTTCACATGTTTAAGGACCCCCAGACAGTGGATCAGACTGAAAGGGCAGTCCAAGCTCTGTGGTGTTCACTAGAATTCATGAATGCACAAAACACGCGAAACACGATTCAAACATATCGAAAATAGAGGGGGAATCACTTGTCACGACAAGACAAGGCACGACTAGCACAATGCATAATATATATGCTCACAACTTATAGAAGTGATCCCCATTTGATACTTGAAACACATCTTGAAACATATCTTATAAATACTTGAAACACATCTTGAAACATATCTTATAAATACTTGAAACACATCTTGAAACATATCTTGGAAATACTTGATTTCAAAACGAGTACACTATATTACTTAAAGTATCAAAACAAAGTTCAAAACGCGATAATTTTGTCAAGTACGTACTTAGGCTATTCAATGACTCTTGGGTGATTGGAACTCTGTTGTTAAAATCTAATAATTGGTGTCCCCGAAGTTGCTTCGTATCTTGGAGTTCCAATCACGCAATGTCAGGTTAAAGTCCACAACATAGCCTAGTTTTTCTTTTCCAATCCTTAAAGGTGCATAAGTGGGTTAAAATTTCTAAACAGGCTCTTTCCCAAAAAATTCAGGCAGCAGGCAGTTCGCTCGAGCGAACCAGGGGTCGCTCGAGCGGACAGCTTGCTGTCTGCGCCCGGACCAGGCAGTGGCCTGGTCGCTCGAGCGGACCCATGGTTCGCTCGAGCGAACAGGCTTCTGCCTGCGCTCATGCCAGGCAGGGGCTTGGTCGCTCGAGCGGACCCATGGTTCGCTCGAGCGAACAGGCTTCTGCCTGTGCTCGCTGAGTGCAGATATTGCACTCCTACTACATGGTCCACATGTCCATTCTTTTCTTCCTTTCTTTTTTTAACAATCTTTCCACTCTAATTAGCAAACTAAATACATGATTAACCATGCTATCAAGGCTCACATTGGGCATTCATTTCAAACTTAATCAAAGCATTAACAAAGAACCCATTTCACAATACTTGAAAACCCATTCATCTCTAAACAAATCCAAACTTCAACAAAACAAGACCCATTTCAAAGATATGAAATTCTGAAAGTGTGGAAGGACATTAGATATGCTTGCATTGTCTAAAACAAGATCATAACATGAAAACCTAATAAATCAAAACATTAATACCAAATGCAAATCCAAGACACACATGTACACCCACATAAAAAGATCACTTGCCTTAGCCAAATGAACACAAGATCTTCTTCAAGCACTCCCAACCAAAAAGCCAATCCAAGAACTACAAAAGCCCATGAAATCCATTCAAAAACTCACCCAAAAAACACAACCCAACAACCCATTTCGAAATGGTTGCTACAAGTTAGAAAAACAAGATCTTTGGAGGTAGAAGAAACTCCATTAAAGAGATGGGTTGAAGCTCTTACCTAGAGGTGCCCAAACAAGAAATGAGGAAGAAAATGGAGATCCTTCCCACCAAGAAACTTCAAGAAAATTGTATCAATGGCAAGCTTGAGATGAGAGGAAGAAGATGATGGTTTTAGAATTTCATTTGGAGTCTCCTAGCTCAAGCATTCAAGGGAAGAAGAAGAGGGGAAAAGAGGGGTTTTTTTTTTCCCAGCCCTAAGTTTAGAAAAATTGTAGAGATTTGTAGAATGGAGAGGAAGAGAAGGGAAAGGAGGTTAAGTGATTGCAAGATGGGACCCATTAGAACTAATTCTTGTATCAAGGAAAACATGAACTTGCGGGCCTCGGATGAAGTCGACGAAGAAGGATAAAACGATCCTCGAAATATCTAGTTTTCAAAAAGTATATTTTCGACATAGTTTTGGGATCTCGAAAATCGTGTCCAGATTTGAGTGTGAAAAGGCTATTTTACCCTTTTGGCCAAAACTTGATTTTTTCTAGGCTTCAAACACGAATGAGCTAAACATGAAAGTTGCACATAATCATAAAACCAATCAAATGAGATGAAAATCACGATTCACACAAAACCAAACACAATCTTCCCACGCTTGCACGTACACCCAGGCCTTCCTGAGTGAGCCTAATAAACACTAAACGTTCTCGAACTCCCCAAAGCTATAACCAAGGCTAAAACCAATCACATTCTAACCCATGCTAACTAAACCCAAATCAAGACTAAGCACACGCTAAGCAAACACTATTGGGTTAAATCCTGGGTTGGGGTTTGACAGATTTCTTCTATTGATTTTCCATGGTTGCTATAAATGATCTTGATAGCCTCATTTAATGTCTTGGAAGCATGTAATTAAGTCATCTTGTTCATAGTTTTCCTTGGTTAATTATGTGTTGGAAGGAAAGGAAAAAGGGGAGAAAGAAATCAGGTTCCCGGAACTGCTGTACGCCCAGGTCCGATCGATCGGACATGCAGACCGATCGATCGGACTGTCTTTAACTGTAAGGGTTTTTGGGCCGATCGATCGGGCCCTGTGTGGGTATTTTGGCCGATCGATCGGACCCTGTGCAGATTGAGTCCAGCGGATTTGAGATTTTTATAATTTCTTTTTCTTTTCTTGGTTTTAGGTGGGACCTTGGCTACCCTCTTTGGACTCATTTGACCATGCGTGAGGACGTCTTGAGCCGATGCTCCTCACGGTTGGTTGGGTGACATCGATGTTCACTTCATTTCAATCTTGAACGGGACGGAATGACGCGATATCTCCTTTATATCTAAATACAAGACTTTTTCCTTGGTTATCGCGAATTCTATTCCTTTCGATGACTGAGTAGGCTGCTCGATGTCTCCGAATTAACATCATACTTAGGATGGACCATTTATAGTCTTGATTTTCTTACCATAAGCTCATGTTAAGTTTTGAAAAGCGTAAAAGTGCATAAGGAGCCCGGAATGTCTTCAAACTCAAGGAGTACCAATTCATATCTATGATCGACATACGGGACCCCTATTCACTCAAATAGATCTTAAAATCATTGTCTTTCCTGATTTAGCATAGTTCACAATATTTCTCTATTTCCAAGCCTTGCATTACATGAATGGTTTTCCCGAAAGTATTATTGTACACTTGAAACAGTTACTTGACCTGAAGTGCATTGCACCACATGATATGTCAGTGTGCTCTTGAGCACCCCCGTCTTGCCCGTTTGATTATGTATTCGTACTTGATTTGCTTGCATTGTCTCGATTGTATTTGACCTATGAGTCGGCACCACTAAGCTTGGATAACCCTGTTGGTCTGATCAACCGACTTGGAGATCCCCCTCTTGTCCCGCCAGCTGCAGTTTGGATCCGCTACCCGGTCATTACCGTGGTCTTGTCCCGATGCCGCAGATTGCTACTGTGGTCCCCGATGCCCGGCTCGCTACCGTGGTCATGTATAGTATTGTATATGTATATGTATCTATATGAGATCCCCTGTTTCTCCTCACCTCGAGTGACTGAGATCAGGGCCTAGTTATTGCTCTATCGCTTTAGTGATAGAGGACTTAGCTTCTTGTGGTTGCCACCTTGTTATTCCCGATTCCTTGGTTACCTCATATGTCTTATCTTGTTTACTTGTTTTACAGCAAATGATTTATCGGTTTTATTAGAGTTCTTGTTTAAACAGATTTCTATGCTTTTCAAGGTATTTCATCTATTGTATATTGTGGTATCTTTTCATTCTCTTGCCAAACCGTCGTGTTTGACCCACTATGTTGGTACTCAGGTTCAGATTCCCGCCCCGAGCTGAGAGTTTGGTTGGCTGTGGAGCCACGAGTTGCAGGTTGTCTTGTCGGCTATGTCCTGTAGACATTGTGCTTGACATCGGAGTTACGTCACAAATGGGTAGTGGATATTAGTTGTATTGTCCGGCTTTTATTAGCCCTTCTTGGGATTGTAATTAATACACATTGATAATTGTAACTTGAATATGTATGGAAATGTAATATCCTGTTACCGTCAGCTCTGTAATTTATATGTGGGTGTATTCCAGTCTGATATGATTTATAAAATGATAGCTTTATGCTAAAGGGCCCTATGCGACGCGGAATCCGATGATGTCCACGGACTCCGGGTCGCATTGCCACGAAAGCTTCCGCAGAAATATTCAGAGAGTGATGTGATTGTGGATCCTCACACACGCGGATCTTGGGAGAAATAAAAATAAATATAATCACCCCTCCCTCACGACCCCCGGTTTGGGGTCGTGACAGACTGGTATCAGAGCGGGCAGGTTTCTAGGACATAAAACACTCTACAAACCTTAAGACGCGTAGTGAGATCCGGATTTTTGCTCGATGTCGTTTTGTCAGATTTGGGTTTGTTTTCTTTCTAGTGGGGGAGACTCTCCTTGTCTCTTTTCCTTTTGTTCTTGTTAGAGAATTTGGGGGACCAAATTCTTTTCTAGTGGGGGAGAATTTAATGTCTCCGCACCCATGTTTAGCTCCTTTTCGTTGTTTTCGGGCCAGAGAATCTAAGTCCACAAAACTTAGCATGTGGATCTCGAAGGACTTTGGCAGAATTTGCAGCTTTTTGATGTCACAGACAGAGTTAGCAAAGGAAATTTTTGAGCAGTTGCTAGTCAGCAAGGAATGTTAGCAGCATACCAAGACCCAATTACAGTTGATCGTGTATCGTCAGAGGATTCGTCAGGCAAGTAAGTGTGGATTTTTGGATAAACTTGGAACATTCCCTAAGTCAAAAGACTCCAGAAACCAGAGAATGACAGATTTCAGGAAGTTTGAAGTGATTTTCAGTTGATAGAGCTTCAAGTGGATGCTAGAAGTTGGGAACTTCTCGAGTATGGACGAGCTTTTGTCAGGTAAGTGTTAGAGGATTTTCAGTAATTCCAGAAGGATGGTGAAGTCGACTCAGAGGGGTACATCAGTGTGTGGTTATAATGATGGGGAGTAAGTTTTCAGCTGCGATATAGAGAGCCGTATGCAGAATGGATTGTTACCTGGTCATATGATAGAGGAGATCTTGCAGACTTTACAGACTTTTGAGATATCAATTTGGACATTGTGCAGATACAGGCTGGAGAACCATAACCTGTGGACAAGGCTAGTCGAAAGATTCAGAGAAGAATGGCACACATGCATGACTTGAAGATGGTGAACCAGAGATAGAGGCAGAAGATTGAACAGATAAGACAGAGAAGGAATTGCAATACATCAGAATGAGCCAGAACTTTCATTTACTTGGACCGACATGGATAGACAAGACAGGCAGATGATTAGAAGTGATGTTAGAACTTTTGATGGGTGTCAGAAGAGCTAGTTGCTGAGTTAGAGTTTGGACAGTTTGAGATCTTCAACCGAAGCAGAGACCTTGACTACAGACTCATCTCACCCTCGTGTTTGACTGGAGGTAGTGCAGTTGTGCAGGAGCAGGACAGATTATCAATGTCAGAGGTAATTTTCAGTTGGCAGATGCTCGGAGTAGGAAATCAATTATTTTGGGATTTGTTTGGGAAAACAGACTTGGCAGAACAGTTGCAATAGTAAGTACAGAGCTTCTAGTGCTGAAGAATAGTGAAGGGACAAGCATGTTATCGTCAAAGACAAATTGTGGTGCAGAGATCGAGAGTAATGCGCAAGTTAGAGCTAACAGGAAGTTCACTTTGAAGATGGTGCATTTGATATGAGACCTAGATTCGACAGTCATGATGAAGTTGAGAGAATTGTTCCAGAAATTTTCTGTTTGAAGGTGGCTAGGAGTGAGAGACTTGGTGGAACCTAGGAGGAGTCAGAGTTGGCAGGATTCTTGAGGAGTCAGAGTTGGCAGAATTCTTGAGCAGTCAGATTGGCAGGGCAGTAACAGATTCGAGCCAGAGGAAGAATGTATGACAGCTGCTGGTAGTTGACCGAAGAGTTCTACAGCGGAGATGACCCAGTGAGTCCAGATGCTTTCGAGATGACCGTTGGGAGCAGCAGTTTGAGATTTTGTTTTCGTTGTGCGGGATTATATCCCATTTGTTTTTGGTTTTGTTTAGTTCATTTGGAGGACCAAATGTTCTAAGGGGGGAGGATGTGAGACCCCGACCCGAGAGGCCCAGATTAGTGTCTTTGAGCTGTGTTTAGCTCTAAGTGTGTTTTGTGGTTTTTTGGTTGATTTGGGATTAAAATAGCTTTGTTATAGCTTTGGGATATTTGGAGTGCCTTGGGTATTAATGGGGCCCTTTGGGGGTCCCTTGTTTATGACTTGACGTGTACTTGGGATTTTATCTTGGTTTCTTGATTTGTATTCTATCCCGATTTACTTGTTTGTTCTTGATTTGTATTTTTCCCGATTTAGTCGTTTTGTTCTTGATTTGTATTTCATCCCGATTTACTTGTTTTGCTGATAGCTTCAACTTTCATGTTGATCCCGTTCCCGTCCCGAACCCCGAAACTTGACTTTTCTAGCTTTGAGGGCAAAACAGTCTTTTCACACCAAATCTGTACCGGATTATTGTTATTCCCGAAACCCGTGAAACATATACTTTTTGGAAACTAGATATTTCGACGATCATTTCTTCCTTCTTCGTCGATTTCATCCGAAGTCCCGAAAACCGCTATTTCAGCCTTTTTAGGTTCTTAAGTGGTGGAGCCCACTCTCATTGGTTATAAGAAAAATCCATGTCTTTTCTTCCTTCTCCATTTTTCCAGCCATTTGAGTCTAGGGTTCTTTTCTCTAGCAAGTTCTTCTTCTCCTTCTTGCTTCTTCATCTCTAATCCTCACCAAATCTTGCACCATCATCTCAAAAGGTTACATCATCTTCTTCCCCACCTCAAGAGCTTTCTATTGATACTACTATTTGTGGTGAAACCTCCTCTCCAAAAGATCATCTTCTAGCTTGTCTTGTTCATTTGGAACACCATTTGGTAAGATCTCTTCTTAAGCTTTTAGATTCATGTTCTTTTTGGTCCTTGAGAAGCTACATTTGCATTATTGAAAGGTCTTTCTTGTCATTTCATTGTTTTGACCCATTTTAGGGTTTGTTTTGGGGTTTTTGTAGAGATCTTGTTCTTGGCTTGCAAGTGTGATTAGAGCTGGTTTTATCACTAATTGAAGGCTTGAGGCAAGTGAATGTTGGATGTTTTTAAAATTTCAAATGGTTTGGTAGCAATTATGGGTTTTTTTATGCTTTCATTGATTTCTTCTATTGATTTTCCATGGTTGCTATAAATGATCTTGATAGCCTCATTTAATGTCTTGGAAGCATGTAATTAAGTCATCTTGTTCATAGTTTTCCTTGGTTAATTATGTGTTGGAAGGAAAGGAAAAAAGGGGAGAAAGAAATCAGGTTCCCGGAACTGCTGTACGCCCAGGTCCGATCGATCGGACATGCAGACCGATCGATCGGACTGTCTTTAACTTAAGGGTTTTGTGGGTACCGATCGATCGGACCCTGTGCAGATT